>JAGDQP010036388.1:0-18709 GCA_022664845.1 Lepisma saccharinum | reverse complement strand
AGACTACAATATATGTTGTTAGGTCTACAATATATGATGTTAAGACTACAAAATATGCTGTTAAGGCTTCAATATATGTTGTTAAGACCACAAATATGTTGTTAAATCTACAATACATGTTGTTAAGGCTACAATATATGCTGTTAGTACTATAATATATGTTGTTAAGACTACAATATATGATGTTAAGACTACAAAATATACTGTTAATACTACAATATATATTGTTACAACTACAATATATGATGTTAAAACTACAATATATGTTGTTAGGTCTACAATATATGATGTTAAGACTACAAAATATGTTGCTAAGACTACAATATATATTGTTGTTAAGACCACAAAATATGTTGTTAATACTACAATATAAGTTGTTAAGACTACATTATATATGTTGTTAAGACGATAATATATGTTTTTAAGACTACAAAATATCCTGTTGAGACCACAATATATGTTGTTAAGACCACAAAATATGTTGTTAAGACTAGAATATAAGTTGTTAAGACTACATTATATATGTTGTTAATACTACAATATATATTGTTATGACTACAATATATGATGTTAATACTACAATATATATTGTTAAGACTACAAAATATGTTGTTAAGATCACAAAATATGCTGTTAGGACTACAATATGTGTTGTTAAGACCACAAAGTATGTTGTTAAGACTACAATATATGTTGTTAAGACTACAAAATATTTTTTTTTATTTAGTGACAACACACCAGGCAATGGCCTAATTATAGTGTTGAGCTTTGCAAAGTATGTGTACAGACTTTATTGACAATTGCATCTCTAAATTTTTAGGCGACATATAGCATACGTCCAGATCATTGTGAACTGTACAGAGTTGGTTATATCTAGTACAAATTCTCCAGATTGGTGACCTCATCAAGATATTGGTTCTTGCCTTTTTACAGTTTAAGAGACCAGTATTACTAACGCGAGTTTTAGATGATTGGACACGAAACTGTAATGTCGAAACTAAATCCATACAATCTAACTTATTTTGAACAATTTTTTGATGCAATAACAGATCAGCAATGTTGCACCTTTGTTCTAAGCTCTTAATATTAAAGTTCTTAATGACTGCATTGAACAATTATAAGCAGGATAGATTCGAGTTTCTTTAAAAGTCAGGAATTTAAGAAATTTTGATTGAATTTTCTCTAATTGTTGACAATATTTCAATTGATATGGATTCCAAATAGAAGAAGCATATTCTACCTTGGAGCGAACATAAGCATAGTAAATCTTTTCCAATGTTGATATGTTGTTGAATTCTCTTCCGGTCCTAATTACAAATCCTAGTAACTTCAAGGCGTCATTTGTTATATTTGTAACATGTATGTTAAAAGTCAATTTCGAGTCAAAACTGACTCCAAGATTCTTAACTACAGTAGGTCTGTTAAGTACAATTTTATTAATGGAATAATCAAATTGATGAGTGGTTTTATTTCTATTAAATGATAATACTTTACATTTACTTATGTTGACTCCAAGTTGATTAATAGCACACCAGTTTGCAATATTATCTAAGTTTTGCTGAAGTCTTATGCAGTCTCCGATAGAGTTGACTTTTGTATATGTTTTAAAGTCATCTGCAAATAACAATTTTTCATTATCAGGCACACAATCAGATCAGACTAACATATATTGTTAAGACTACGAAATATATTGTTAAGACTACAATATATATTATTGAGGCTACAAAATATGCTCTTAAGATTACAATATATATGTTGTTGAGACTACAGTATACATATACATTGTTAAGACTACCGTATATTTTTATATATATATATATATATATATGTGTGTGTGTGTGTGTGTGTGTGTGTGTGTGTGTTTGTGTGTCGAGAGAGAGAGAAAAAAGAAAGGAGGGAATACATACAGTCCCATTTTCAAAATATTAGGGTCTAAAATAAGCCAGTCATACTAATAAGCTACTTCATAAACATCACAAAATTAATGGTTTCCAATAGGCTTCTTAGCTGCTGGTAAAAGTTCTTTGTCACTTCCATGAAAGTAGTTGCAACTTCTGCCAAATAAAAATGTTCGCAATTTCTATCTAATCATGATCGAAAAACCTTGTAGGGAGGAGAAATTTATCCCTGGCAGGGCCCGAAAAATATTTTTTTTTCAGGGTGGGAAACTTCTTTGCCAGGGGTGAAATCTTGGTCACCCGCTAATTGGCACACTGGAAATATATAGTTATTTTTGTTAGTCATACAAATTTTCTCTCAACTTTACTTACATAGATAACTTATAACCGCGTGTCATCCCATCTGCTAACAAAAAATATTAACCACTCAATGTGACAAAATGTGAATAAGTATGATTAGTGTTATCGTATATCACTGCCATGCCGAATGGTGACGAATCTATTATTAACGGGAAAAGTTTTTTATAAAGGCAACATGAAAGTCTTTATTAAGCCTAGCATTAGGAATCAAGTATTTTTGACAAATGATGAAATTTCGCTCCTGGGACTAAATTAAGTGTGGTAAAATCAAGACAATATATTATATTTGTCCAGTCTGTCTTGCTGAAATCCAACAAAAAGATCAACCTAAGATAAAACTGAAAAAATGTTTGAAGTTGAGGTCCTCCTCGGCTTTAGTTCTAGTTCTTAAGAGCTGATATCACAAGATCAGATAATTCTATTCTTTCGGTTTTTCTGTCTGCTTTTAGAGAGAAATGTAGTGTTTAAAAGCGTTCTCTTGGTTCCATTGAATTAGGTTGGTTAACTTCCTACTTTTTCTTGTAAGTTCGTTCTTTTTTTTTCCCAAAAAAACTCTAGTCAACTTTGTTGAAAGTTAGGTTAGCAAGGCTGCTTTTATATTGAGAAGGAACATAAAGTGCCTTTCTTATTGTGTTCCGTTATACACTTACTTATACATATTGTTGGTCGGAGTCCTGTAGTTTGGAGCTAACTCTAGAAAACCTTCCTTGGTTTTAGAGAAAATTTAGCACGATTCTAGAAATATAAATGTATGCCAAGGTTATCCTAATGGAATGTTACAACTATAATAAGCCTTAACTACCCATCTGGAATTTAATTGCCAGGTTATTAAAGGTATATCGCTTTTGAATGATGACTTTTCATTGCAGAGTTAAACAGCATGAATGTGGAATTTCGTTAATTTTTGCAAAATTGTTCCCATGCAATTAGGAATCAACTCCATCTTTCTTAGCGCTAGAGAAAATTTAACGAAATTTTAAAAATAAAATTTTATGCTGATGTTATCTCGAATGTAAAGATCTTACAATAATAAGCCTAACTATCTATCTGGAACTTAATATCCAGATTATGAAACACATAATACTGTTAAATGAGCATTTTACAATACAGAACTCATGACTCTTGGTTCGTTATTGCTTCATTACGTGCAGTTTGGTACCAATTCGTGAGTCAAACCGGGCTCCTCAACATTCTCTTAGCATAATGAAATACGATTTCTTTGTAGTTTAGGATGTTCTATATATTAAGCATTGCGTTAAGTATTTTTGAATCTACTATTTAAAATACTCAAACATTGCATAACAAAGTAGTGAAATCTTGAAAGTAGGTAATGGCAGTTAATTATAACACTTTATTTAAGTTGAATTCACGAGTTTGAAATGAAAATAACAGTTTTCTGTTGCCAAGTTCTGGGAGATGTAGAACCCTTGTGTTTTGCAATAAGCATGAAGATTCACCTGATGATGGAAGTAAGATACAGCTTAAGAAATTGCTTAGAATTAAAACTGACACTTTTGCAAATTTTTGGGTCATTTAAAAAAATAAAACAATTTTTAGGTCATATTTAGGAGGAATGCTGCAAGACTTACGCAACTGAGATGTCACCCTTATAAAGAAATTATTTGAGAAGAACTGGGGAAGAATTGCCTTTAGATTGTACCGACCGTATTGACAAATATCCATCTCTTAGTAATTCACTACTGACGTCCTGGCCGAATAAATATAATTGTTGGTGTTGATATTGGCCTAACCACGTACTTCTGGATGTTAGTTTGTACGCTCGGCGGTGTTCGCTAAATACAACTTACCTTTTATTCCGCAAGGTTTAAGATATAGCTAATTATAAAGGGGCAATGAGCTCAAGAAGGAAGAGCCATGTGCTATTTTCCGGGTACTAGACCAATAAATATCTAGTTTCTAGAAATAGATAAGCATTTAACTCGGAAATGAAATGCATGGATTTGACTGTGCAAAGAACCTAATTTAATTCACTGAAACAGAATAAAAGGGTATTTAGTCTGGTACGAACGCAAGTCTATTAATTATCTAATTTCCACTGAATCACACATTACTACAATTGAATCTATTGGAATACATAATCAAGAGAGCAAGCAATGAAATGGTTTTTAACTCACCTACTTTACTTGATTGAAGAACAGACTCAGAGAGCAGAGAGAGAAATATGTGTCAAGATGTAATTCTCGAAGTCGATAGTCAGAGCAGAACCTTGGTCTCTTGAAGTAGCAGGCTGGTTGAACTTCAGTAACTGGAGCAAGTCCATCCAGAGCCGAGTCGGGTCATCTGAACCAAGTTCAGGAGCACCAACAGTAAGATCGGAGAGCCGAAGGTTAGAGAGCTGTTCCGAGTTGTTTCGAGTCGAAGATGAACGATGACCAGCGAACACCACCGATGAAAGGCTAACACCGAACCAAAAGGTATCGAATGTCATGTTTTTACTGAAAACCCGTTCTCGGTGTTCTTGATGTTACTATTACTCTACGCCAATCACAGATCGATGTCTCTGCCCACCAGTGCGGAGTAGACTCCTGAAAGCCAATCAAAACCAAGCTGGACTTTGGTTTTGCTGTGCTTCGTTTTTGCTCTTCGCCCTGCTCAAGGTGTCCTTTGGACTGCTTCGTTAGGTTGAACTTTGTACTACTTGTCTAAGACGATCTTTAGACTGCTGCGTAAAGCTGAACTTTGTACGATCAATGTTCAATTATGAGCATTCCGTTCTCTCAATGAAATCTGATATTTGTGTGCACCTGTCTTCATATTACATAAATGAATCTCTAAATACCATTCTTGTTGGAAACCAATCTTGTCTTCAATAATGTGTCTTTTAAGAAATACATGAATTACCTGGTTCTTAGTTCGTACTACAAACTAAAGAACATTTTAGTATTATTACATATTTACAGAAATAAATATTTAGCGTCATAGACTACGGTTGAAACTACTGGGTTGTCGAAACTTAGCAACCGTTCTTGAAAGAATGTGGTCGTATTGTGTAGTGAGATCATATCCGGCTTTTTGTGCTTTGTTAGTATTTTTGAAGGAGAGAAACATGAGTCGACCAACAAAAAATCTAAAGCAGAGTTAGTGATTGTCAGTTGGTCAGGAATAAGATTCGGGTGGCTTTTCAAGTAATGCAGAATATGTGCAGAAACCGGAAGACCAGCATCCTTGTCTTCCGGTTTCGTACATTCGTACTTCGAATGTACGAAATAAATTTAACAGACGCTTTAGTAAATTAGATATTTTTCTCGAAATTCGAAAAGAACTAAACTGTTCTAATAAAATATCGACATACCTATTGTGAAAGAAGTAGCAGACAACGAAAGAACAGAGTGACTCAGGGATTTACAAGAGGGTTGAAAAGACAATTTGTGGGTTCGCACCAAAAGAAATATAAGATTTTATATCCAGATTAATCTGCAGTTCCTCCAAGATCAAGCACCTCTAGATAAGAGACAATTATGAATATATTCCAGACAGATGATAAAGAATAGGTAAGATCTTTTACTTCTATTTTTATTTTTTCTATTTTTAAAATTTTTTAATTGAGTAAATTAGTAATTGCTTTATTTGGAGGCAGTAGCGTTAAACAGGAATTTCTCAGAGAACATATTTATGAAAATGGATCTCGAAAACTACGAATCTCTCCTTGAACCTCGACAATTATAGATTTTTCGTACATTTACTTAGCTGCAAAGCTCTGTTTTATTATTGCTGATTTGTATACCGTAGTGTCGAGGATGGTGACACTTAGCTATGACACTCTGAACAATGCAGTCACATAGAAATTTGCTTGATGCGTAAACAGTACTTGACGTAAGTGTCTTCGACGTACTTATGAGCAATTTATGTTCGTGTATTCGAGTTGGTAAAACAAATTTCGAGGTTTCAGAATAAAAAAAGCAGTTCAGGGTCGAGGAGCCTTTGGCCCTTAACAACAGAGAAATATTATCTTCTAAAGATTTGTCCTTGTCTTGTGAATTTATTTTTAAGGTTTTTAGGGAACTTGGGCTCAGGCCGAATGAATGATGATGAGAGAATTAAAATACACTTACTTCATGTTTATCCACCACAAAGCCCACATGGCACTAACCGGATCCAACATGGCGGATCCAACATTTTCAATCGACACAGTATCGCCCGTTGTTTAGGTACGCCTGGTACAAAGCGGGTTTTGATGTGCCATATGTTCCATTTCAAGGTGTAAAGGACATAAATGTTCCTTTCGACGAGCCCATTTGTCAGAACTGCAAGCAGGAAGGATCCTGCATTGCATGTTCATATGTATTTTGTAGTAAAAGCCTGTGTTATACCTGTTTCTTTGACCTCTACCATTATCATTAGTTATATGCTCTTTCCCTCATCCTCTTACACGCATGTAACGCACAGCAGTGCACTGCATACCTAGGGGGGGGGGGTTCAAAGTGTAAATGGCATCATGTGATACCAGAAACACAGTTGTGGAAGTATAACGCATTTTATAATCTAAAACGTGCACTTTTTTACTGCCATTGCAATGGAGTTCGAAACACCACTATACCGTCGCAGTCAGAATATTTTCTAGATTCGACATCTGAAAAGTCCACATAGATCCGCCTTAGAGAAGAAAATGTTATGACGTCATCAATTCTGGAGGTAGGTGGAATTCGAACTATGAAATGTAAAACTGTTTAACATCTTCACGCCTTAAGTTAGATGCTTTGTTACTGTTTTGTTTCTCGTGGAATACACCAGGCTTTGTTTCTAATAAGAAAATATTTCCAGCAGTCACGCCATTTTGAATGACGGTTCAAAGTAAAAATACACAAGTAATAAACCTGTATATATTCAATTTCTACGGCGAATAACTCTTAAACTATCAGAATTTTGGAAAAATGTTCTGAGATAAACGTTATTGTAAATTTCAAGAGCTTTTGAACTTGACCAGAATCATAGTTGTACCTATAAAATAAACGGAGTTATTTATTTTTATGTAGTGCTAGATGTAGTGCTAATAAGAGAGTATGGAATATAACCCCGAGTGTAATTCACCCGGGGATAATTAGAACAGTTTAACTTCTGTACATTTTAAGATATAAACGTTATTCTTGCTTTGTTTATTGCAGTACATATCCGCTTTTCTTCATAATGACAAAAATTATCAATTAAGTTCCACCTGTATCTAAAATTAAAGGAGATATTTGAGTTCATCCGCTGATAGGTGACTGCCTTTAATATAAGGCGTGATAATAAAAGAAGAAAAAAAACCTATGTTCTCTGAACGGATTCCATAATCTGCGTTAACATGGAAAGCATTCATACATTGCGACTGTTCACCCGCGCTGAAAGAACTGGTAAACTGGAACATGAACCTTGTAGCAGTTAGACGCATTTTGAACATATTCGTAGCAACAGGTCATTTCAATTATGCAAAGAGAGCTCGGTTGTATCTGCAATTGATGTTAGATTTGCCTTCAACTTATCCATGGTTGTATCAACATTTTGCTGTGAATGGATATCACACTATGCACCGCACTGATCGATTATGGACAGATCTTGTTATCGAGCAGGTTATGATGAGATCATAAAAGCAGAGAAGGGTTAACTAGAGTGTGTGGAATGATGGAATCTGTTCTGTTACTGTGGGTATACAGCATGTACAGGTGTGCAAGAGTGCATGAAACTATGATAAATGTTACCGTAGTTGCTCACAGAACAAGTGAGCAGCTGATTGAGCTAGGGACTTCACGTAAGAAGAGAGACATTGATGACATGAACCGACTCACTAACTGGATAAGTCAGCACAAACCCTTTGATGTTGATCAATCAAACCTTCTGTCGATGTCCTTCGGTCTGATAGCAGGTGATTGTGATGACATAACTCTGATGATGTTTGTTGTCTGATGCAAGAAAAACTTGATAAGGTCACTTTTCTAGAGGCGTCAATGAGGCGAAAGGATGAAGTGCGAACATTAGTACATTTACAGAAAGCTATTTACATAAATCAGTATGTGACGCATGTTAATCCCATAACGCTATTTTCCACGTTAGTAGTAATTATGAAACGGAGTGAAAACGTAGCACCCTACTTCAAGTATGAGCTCGCTCCTTCCCCCATCTCATCGTTCAAGGATCTACATCTACGGAAGTCCGACAATGCGGCGGTGGAAAAGGTATTGACATCTGTAACATCAGAGGTAGAAGTTCCGGGAGATGCTAGATTCGTTCTAGATGGTGGTGAATTATTGCATTATTCCATCAGGTACAATGGTTGCGTGGAGTGATTATCAGAGATGTGGTCAAGCAGTACCTCCGCTATGTCAGAACAAAGTATTTAAGTGTATCCATTACCTTTGTTGGGTACGATGATGTTCCATCATTGAAAGATCATGAGCACCAAAGAAGAGGTCGAAAAGAAATGCGCTGACATCTCACTTTGTGATGAGGTTCAAGTTTCTCTAAGACAAGATTGTTCCTCACCAATAATAAGAGCAAAGCTGAACTGGTCATCAATTTGATTAGTCGTTACCTCAGAGAAGACGGTCATACCGGTAATATAATACAAAGTATGGGGGATGCATAAACAGACGTAGCTAGTGACTCTCTATGTATAACTTCTGATGGACACCCAATTTTAGTAGTTAGTGAGGACACCGACATTCTTGTGGTGTTACTTCGCCACTGGAATCCGTTAAAGGCAGATATATTTCTGCTGTACGAAACCAAACACAGTCGGAGCAATCCTAAAGAAGTTATCCATATTGGAGACGTGGCAAATCAAACGCATTCAAACATATTGCGAAATTTGTTTGTTATTCAAGCATGGGGTGGTTGTGATACGACCTCAGCAATGTTTAGTCATGGAGAGTGAAGCATATTGAATCTGGTGAATGTCAGATGATGTATGGTTATAGTGTTATACTATTGCAGATGAAACCTCAACACAACCTGAAGTAGGAGCTGCTGGTGCAAAAATGTTAAGATGTACGGAAAGATTTGTTAAGAAATTTGTTAAGAGGCTTCCTCCAACGAAAGGAGCAACATTTTTACACAGTATTCGGGTTCACCTTCAAACTGTTATTTGGAAGAGCTTAGAAAAGACAGAGATCAATCCATGCAACTGGAGGATGGATGAAGGAGAACAATGTTCTAGTATCTATCATGACAGATATGGAACCAGCTCTTGCAGAACTTTTGAAATGTGTGCGTTGTAAATACAAGATAGTGTCTGCAAATGCATGCAGCACTCATATTTGTTCGTGTCAGTAAAATGGATTGGCATGTATCACTGCCTGCAGTCATTGCCAAGGCAATGAATGCTGTAATACTGCTCCATTAACAACGGAGGACGATGAAGATGTGTTATTTTCGATAACTGATTGCATTTATTTTGATGACTCCCTGTACTATAATATATTTTTCTGTTCAATAACCGTACTGTTTCTATTATCATTTTTATTTCTGTTTTTGTAAAGGATCAATGTAAGTAAGTAAAGCAGGTTTGAAATTGAACAGAACATTATGCTTATAACACCCTGTATGTAATTTTTAACGAAAATGTTGTAAACTGTTGCGTTGTACTGAATCAGTATTAAATAAGTATTATATACTCGATACTAAAAGTAATCTTATATAAATCAAATAAGTATTAATCAAGATATAAATTTCTCTTTTTTCTTAATCGGGCGCCATATTTGATGACTTCGTAACAGTATTTTCGAAAGCATATTTGGAATCTTGAGAGGGCTTTAGATTCCAACAATACTAAATACACTTTATTAATCCTTTCTTCCGTGCATATATTTATACCAACACTGTGGATTCTGGATTCAATGACATGACACTCTCTTATTAGCACTACTCCTAGGACTAAGTAAAATCGAATAACTTCATTTATTTCATAGGTACAACTATAATTCTGGTCTCATCGAAAGCTCTTGAAATTTACAATCACGTTCATCTCAGAATATTTTTCCGTAGTTCTGATAGTTTAAGAGTTATTCGCCGTAGAAATTGAATATATACATTATACAGGCTTAATAGTTGCTTATTT
Source organism: Lepisma saccharinum (assembly GCA_022664845.1). Lineage (NCBI taxonomy): Eukaryota > Metazoa > Arthropoda > Insecta > Zygentoma > Lepismatidae > Lepisma > Lepisma saccharinum. Next base: position 8,401 of record JAGDQP010036388.1, on the reverse strand, counting down.
TTACTTTGAACCGCCATATTTCAAAATGGGGTGACTGCTGGAAATCTTCTTATAAGAACAAAGCCTGGTGTATTCCACGAGAAACAAAGCAATAATGAAGCTTATATCGTAAGGCGTCAATATGTTAACTAGTTTTGAATTCCGTAGTTCGAATTCCACAGATCTCCATATTTGATGACGTCATAACATTTTTTCTCCAAGGCGAATAAATGCGGACATTTCAAATTTCGAATCTAGAAAATATCCTGATTGCGACGATACCAAAAATGCTCAGGCCAGTCGAATTAGGTACCTCTCGTGGACATTTTTGGTACCTCTCGTGGACAAAAATTGGTAATGAATTTTTCTCTTCACAGGATTGTTGTAATAGTGGTCCTAATCAACATACTAAAAGTCGTGAACGATCCGACTTGTGCTAACTCCGCGATCTTGGAAAATGGCGGACGATCACACATCGTCATTCGGTTTTCGGCTAATTTCTGAAAAACGGTTAATTTTTAAAAAAATGAACTAGACCAATTTGAAAGAGCAGAAAATTTCCTATTAGATAGAGCTTTTGCATTTCTCTCAGAAGGTAACTTCTTAAAAGGTAAAGGTAAATTTATTCTCTAAAAAATATGGTCACTTTTCGGATTATGAAATTATCAATTTGCTAAAAATTGTCACTTCTGCAGGATTATTGAAATGTTTTTAGGATTAATTGATCATTATTCAACTCTTGAACTAAATTAAACTAGACTCCTTTACTTCAGAGCCCCAAAGAATTATCACCATCCACACGGCATTTTTTTGTGAGGTGATGTGTGGTCAGTCCATTGACACCCCTCGAGATATATTTGTGATTTTCTTCCTTGGAATGAAATTGTCTCTTCACAAGATTGTTGTAATTGTGGTCCTCATCAACATACTAAAAGTCCTGAATGATCCGACTTGTGCTGACGCCGTCATCTTCGAAAAATGGCGGACGATCATTCACCTTCATTCGGTTTTTTGGCTAACTTCTCAAAAATGGCTAACTTTAGAAAGAAAATCAAGGGGATCATTTTAAAAGAGTAAAAAAAATTCTATTAAATAGAACTTTCACATTTTTCTTCAGCACTCATGGTTCTCCAGAAATTGTGGTGATTTCCTGTCTTGAAATTATAAAATAGACGAAAGTTGTCTCTGTTACCGGAATATTGTATTTTTATAGGACAATTGAATTTTTATTATCAAGAATAAATTGTAGAATATTTCTCAAGTATTTGAGCGCAGAGAAATGTTCCCTTCCTTATCTAGTCAAACCACCTTTGCTAATAAAGATATGTTTTCCGCTTCGTGATTTTTAAATCGCAAGCGCGGATATAACTTATGATGTTTGTAATATAAGGCCTATTTCCACATCATTTGTACCATATTTGGAGGTAAGGCCAATTGGAGTGTTTTTTTACGTGGTGTCCCCTGGAGGCCTAATCCACGAAGGTAATCATCCGTCTAATTTCCATCTTCATTCTCATCATCCATTATTTCTATTGCAGGTTGATTACTACATCCCATGCCGCTGCAGTGAGCGCAAAGATCAGTGAATATCATCCGTGCTTTTTTGCACAAACAACAACCTTCACAGTTTTTTATGCAGGAGCATGAAACTAGTTTCATTAGTTCGTCAGGTGCCGGTGCTTGAGTCACTGGGATAGGCAGAAGAATGTTTCCATGAGCTTTCCATCCCCATTCTTCTGGATCAAGTTGTTTCCTTGTCCATAACTGCACTTGATGGAAAACCCTCAACATGTACATGGAGGCTGCATCTGAAGTTGGAGGAAGACTATCCAACTTCACTTCGATTTTTCTTTTTGCAATTTCTATGTTAAAACATTTATACCTGTAGTCATCAAGACATTTATCTGATTTGTCAGCTCCGTATAATCCAAGGACGAACATTTCTCCTGCTTCACACATCTCATTCTTGGTAGCATCAGGATTAATGAAGATACTTACAGCATCTCGAATGTCTTCTCTCTTGTTAAGTAGTTCAATTGTCTTGGTCTTTCCTTTATGAAAGAATGCTGAAGTCGTGTCAGAACAACTTACGGCATGAGTGAACAGGAAGCGTTCTTTGAGGTTAGGGTGCTTCTCCTTCAGTTGCGTGGCAGAGTACGTTTTAGTGGGTACCTTTCCTCTTCCTGGCTTTACGAATATTACATAGTTCCCATCTGGAGTTAAGGAAATTAAAAGAACTAATAAATCAATGTCCTCACCAACAATTGCAGTTCGATGTGATTTTGCAACGTTTATGGCTGTGCTTACAATGAGTGTGTCAGCATCGCCTTTAGCTTCCAAGGCCCTGATGGAATGATTTTGTAATTCTTCTGTTAGTAAACCAATGAGTTTAGACTTGTTTCTTTCGTTAGAAAGGAAAATGTATTGTGAAACTGTTACTTGAGTGTCCTTCACCTCGTAGTCTGCGGAACTTTTTGTGGCGTATCTCCGAGCTCTTTCAGCACTTTTTGTGTTCTTGGTAGTTTCACCATATCCATCAAACACCACAGTGCAGTTCAAACCATAATGATTTTTAAGGTAAGCAATGTAAGTAGAAAGAATGTCTTGAAATGTGCCTTGACGAGGCCATAGCACACGGTGAAATATAAAACCACTATAAACAATAAATTTACATTCGTTAGGGTGCAGTGTCTGTGGAATCCATTGTGTCCAAACATGAAAAGAGGCTTAATTTAACACATTTTCTCATTCCTCGTTCATCAAATAGGGATTGTGGTAAGGAGGAAAGTTAATATTTAAATCAGTTCTTCAGTTGGCTGTCGTCGTGAACTGTTTTTAGGATTCTTTGAACAGCAAATTCGTATTTACAGGCGCAATGTTTTCATAAAGTCTTACAGTATTATGGTTCATTGAGCTTAATGGAATCACTCTGTCTTTCCTTTTTAATTTCAAGTTCTGGAAGCTCTGACCTACAAGCTCTTCATTATAGCTTTTCCTATTTCCACACTCCTGTGGCAGTTGATGGTGTCATCTGCACTGGCACCTGTCGATAAGGATAATAATTCCTTATTGACAGTATATTTCAAGCCAGCTCACAAATATCTTCGTATCTCGATCGTCCTTTTCCGTTCCTGTTTTTCCGAGATCAACATGTTTGCTCACTTTGACCGGCCTAACATTGCAAAATTCCTCGAAGCTTTCAGCCGCCTCAGATGATACTGGCGCGCCTTGTATCCACTTGGACACAACAATTTCTGACACTCCTCTTCCTCGACTCAGACCTCCAACAGTTTTCATGGTTCTCATAAGCGTCTGTTTAATAGTCATATCGGTCCATAGCCCAACCCACAATTTGTCTGTTCTTCTGACTGCAAAACTTCTCATGAATACTTCCATCTCCGCTTCGGTTAACTTTGTATGAAGAATGCTCATATGTTTTAAGTACATTTGACAAGATTTGGCATATGCTAAGTGGCCAGCAGCGTGGAAGAACATCATCATTTGTTTCACACATATCAAGTGTAGCTCCCAATCACTCATCCTTTCTGCCTTTATGAAGTTCCTTAGAATAGTCACCATATGCAAGTATTGTATCCAAAGTTTTGCAGTTGGTCCTTTTTCAGCTGTCGATGTAAGGCAATCTTGAAGATCCTTAATTACTACAGAGCCATTAATGGATTTGTAAGTACCTAATCCATTGATAGCATCTTTGGCAATGTTTGATATTTCTACTTTCAGCTCATCGGGAGTGTCTATGCTCTTCAGCAAAGAATGTGCGAATGCTCTTTGTGTTAACAAATGAGCTCGAACAGCCCTTGCGTATTTGTGACCAGACATCATTTTATCAATTGAATTTGTAGCGTAAACAGTGGCCCATAACTCCTTGAAAACGCTGCCTGACAATGTGTCCGATGGCGCCCATGAAATACATTAACATATGGAAACCTTCAAGTCGCACCGTGGTGTTAGATAAATCTGAAGAGGAAGCTACGATATCGCATGCTTTTGCGTATAGTGGCTGATCGAACGTCACAAGACAATGTTTTTGCTTTGTTTCTTGGGACACTTTAGAAGTGTAGTGAAGAACACTGTTTATGGTTTCGTAATTGCTTGCTGGCATATGCACAAATGGTAGAAATTGGACTTTGGTAGCTTCATTCCGTTATCTTCGCCATAAAACCACTCCAAGATGGCAGCCCGGGAGTATTTAGCTACTTACCACACATCCAAAGCACGTCACTACAATCAGTCATCGGATTATCTGATTCAGTTGGATGAAAAGCGTGTATATCTTGCACGACCACTGCTCGTAAGCCCTCGTCTATAACCCTGTGAAAATTATTTATTGGTATACTTTGAATAGATTCAAGGGTTTCTAATGATAATGTAGATTTTGACCTCACCACGGATGAACATTTCTTCACAGCTGTTGAAGGCCTGACGCACTTAATTCCCCCCATGCAATGAAAAGTATTGTGACCATCAACAGTATCTACGTTGATATAAACAATATCTACCTGCAAAAGTGACAATTTTTAGCAAATTGATAATTTAATAATCCGAAAAGTGACCATATTTTTTAGAGAATAAATTTACCTTTACCTTTTAAGAATTTACCTTCTGAGAGAAATGCAAAAGCTCTATCTAATAGGAAATTTTCTGCTCTTTCAAATAGGTCTAGTTCATTTTTTTTCTAAAATTAACCGTTTTTGAGAAATTAGCCGAAAACCGAATGACGATGTGTGATCGTCCGCCATTTTCCAAGATGGCGGAGTTAGCACAAGGCGGATCATTCAGGACTTTTAGTATGATGATTAGGACCACTATTACAACAATCCTGTGAAGAGAAAAATTCATTACTAATTATGTCCACGAGCACCATATACGAGAATCCTAATTCGACTGAGCTATTGGTAACAATTTTGTCTGGTCAAAGTGTATATTTACCACATTATCCTACATTTTTCTTTTGTTGGCATGGTATGCTGCAATATTTTACGAAACGATACAGAACCCTATCAGACGAGACAAGGCACTCTCTTGGCATGAGACGAGACAATCTGAAGTCTAGTCTCGTCTCGTCTCGTGGCAATACTAGTCACTTCCCCTCTACCCCAAAAAATTTGGAACATTCTCCAACTTCAAAATGTTTACACACAAAAGTCGATAGAAACCTTGGAAAAATCTTGTTAAACCCTCTTTTTGAAAAACTTTAATTTTTGGTTTTACACAACCGTAAAATGAACAACCTGGCAGAATCCCTGATATTTAGGGAAGTATTAAAGTTATGCAGTTTTGCATTCGGAACTAAACTCCTAAAGGCTACATTTTCAGCTATAGAAATTTCGGGAAATATTCCACGCCAATACAGTTTAGAAAAATAATGAATGAACAACAATAAATCTCGACTACCTGTCTGGATTTCTACAGAACTCAATTTGAATTTTTATGCCGACTTCAGAAGCCAAGAGATACAAGTGACATTGACTTAAAAAAAAACGTTCGAGGTAATCTTTCATAACCTGAAATAAGGACCGTAACTACTGCACCTCGAAACCATGCGTTGCGAGAGCCGAAATGACCAAGAGGCTCTACAATCGACAATAAGTACACGAGAAAATGAATTAATGGCAAACCTAGCAGATAATACAAGGATGTATGAGGACCCAACACACATTGTATTAGAAGCGCTACTCGCATAACGATGGCAAGAGAAGCCTTCTTTTAAGAATATTTGCTTTGTAAATGTATATAGAAGAACCAGTATGAAAATATTAAAAATCTTCGAACGACGATATCTCGAAAACTATGCGTCGTAGCGTAAAAATAACCGAATCCTAACTTACGTTGTTTGCTGGTTGTGCTAGTGGAGAGCTCAAAATTTGCAAATACGTATATTGTAGAGCAATGGGAGAATTTTGGAGTTGGTTTGGGTGTATTTGCACCCGATGTAATTGCTTAGTTTCAATTGTGGGCCCGAGGTTTGGTGCGAAGTTTCATGTGATATACACATTAAAAAAATGGACTAATTAATTTTAGGTTTTCACTACCAAACTGTATTCCTGTGTAGTGATGTTCGAATTTAGGTATTTGAAAAAAAAATGATTTCTAAACTTCTTCCGTGAAGTGTGTAATAGATGTACATCAAGGTGTTGCTTGTAATGAAACCTTTTCCTACTATTACTTAAATAAACAGGGCCGTAACTACCATACTACGAGACCCCGCCTTGCAGGGGGCCTACAGGCGACACATAAATAAATGAAAATAATGATTTATTGGCAAACCAACAACCATTACAAAAGAGTCTCAAAGTTTGATATTAAAACTTTCTTACAGTTTAAAATGGGTTCAGTGCGGGGGGGGGGGGAGAAATTAACAACATTAAAACTGGTGATAGACTACTATCGTGAATTTAGTAAAAAACAACTTAGAGTTGATTGATAACGAGAGGATGCTTACTTTACAGACCCAAGTTTCAAGAAATTTTCAAATATGTTGTTTAAGATGCGGCAACGATTTTAGCAAGAAACATTTGCTAAAGCTCGAAGCTAAATAATTAGTAGTCTTAAGATAAAATAATAAGAAGGCTGTCTTTATTATTATTATTTTGTTAAAACAATGTCCCTTTAATTTTATCAGCACGTGCAGAGAAACTGTATTGTCTCTTTCTTGATAACAAGGGGTGATGATAACAGACAAAGATCGTTGCATGAATTCTGAATTAAATAAGAAACATCAAATTAAAAAGGCTGTTAGAATATTTCCCTGGCTTCCAATTCAGGAGAAATACTGACGTCACGTAGAATGACATACGTAATTTCAGTTTCATTACTGACCCCCATGTCATAGGCATTCTTTTCAATACATAACATGAAAACACTTTCATTTACACACAGAATCAGCAATTTAGGATGCACTTAGTCCCTTGTTTCTTCCAACTTCATCCACTTTCTAAATTTAATTGAGAATTTCTAGATAATAGGATGTTCTGATCAGAATTATCAATTACTGAAAGTGTCTGAAGAAATTGAATTAGATTATTCTTTTGTATTCTATGTTCAGACTTCAGGAAAGAAAAAAAAGTACGGGAATTATTTGTTTCTCCCACATTCAACGTGTCACCAGAATACACATTCGCAGAAGGAAAGCAAACAAGCAAACAGACTCACATGAAAGGAGAAACGTGATGAGCACCACACGAACAAACAAAGACAGCAGCAAAAGAAAAAAAATAATTTTATTTTGTTCGTGGTAAGAATAGTGTGGAGAAAAGTCTTAAAGCTTTTAGATGTTTCCCAATGTTGACTGAATTGAACTGAAATGCATTTACGTCCGTTGGGTATTTCTGGCTCAGGCCAGGATAGGAGGGCGGAGAGAATGTAGGAAGGAAATTGGCTAAGACCTAGTTTGAAAGTACTGTACCATCCCGACATTAACCTGATATGACTAGGGGAAAGCCATGGATAAGATTAACAAGGATCTGTTGGATTCGAAGCTTGTTCCCTCCAAATACGAAGTCAATACTCTGTCAACCAAACTCTCAGGAACGTTATAGCTATGGACAAAAGTTTTGACACATGTTTTTAGAGAATATTTCCCAAATTCGCAGTAATTTCCCTCTATTAAGAAAATTACGAGCGGGAGAGGGAAACTGCCTGATATATGCATTGGAATTGTATTGACAGATAAATATCAAATTGTAAGCTGGGAAAAAGAATTAAAAGAAATAGTAAGAAATTAAACTAAGAATTTGATGTCAATTCTTATTCTTGTAGTGAAAAGAAACTAATTGAAGTGTCTTCTCGATTTGACAGGTGGGGGTTAGTGAATTTATAAAGAAGTTTGATTTTATCATGAATTCAAATTCTGGTGGTCGATAATATATTTTTTTCAATTGTGACTTAGTATGGATAAACATCCCTTTTATTAGATGTTATTACCTTTTTCACGAATAACCTTGTGTATGGTAAATGTTGAGATTAACACAGAAATTTTGACAGCCGCCGTGACCGGGACTCGAACCCGGATCTCTCCAGTTGTCCATTAGTTATGGTAGCATATCTAGCCGGCAACTGGGAGATCTGGTTTCGAGTCCCAGTCGTGGTAGTAGTCATTTTTTTCTGTGTTTGTTTCATCCCTTTTATTAGTTTATTCCTCAGTCACACCAGGCAAATACTGGGATGGTACCTACAAATTAGACCCTCTCCAATATCCTTTACCTCCCCCTATTCCAGCCTAAACCTCGAATGCCTAAAAGCCGTCAGCAACATTTCTTAAAAAAAAAAAAATTAAGCATACATAGTAAGTTATTAGTCGTAACTGCTCTAAAATCCTCAGAAGAAAATATGACATTTCGTCAAGTTCCGTGTCCTAATTAGGACAGTATTATACATCTGTAGACGGCGAGTAATAACATAAAGT
>JAGDQP010036387.1:3283-19095 GCA_022664845.1 Lepisma saccharinum | reverse complement strand
AATTTGATTTAGTAATGAAAATATGAGGTAGCTGTTAAACATGGCTAACCGGGAATTTCGAATGGATTTGGAAAACTGGAGACGAAAAATAGACATATGGTTATTGAAATCTAACGAACCGATACTTGTAATGTAAGAATTCGGTTAATAGTGGCCCCATACTGAAATTTAGAACATACTGTACATTTCGATAAATAATATGAGAACAAAATAATAAATTTTTCATAAGGTGAAAATTCCGAAATAATGATGTTGAAAAGTCCTGATAGCACTTATATCAGTTCTAATTCTTCTTAATAAGATTTAAGGTAATTTTCCGGAACGGACGAAATCAATTGAAATATTATCAAAATATTTACACAATTTGGTGTTTATATCTACCTCTCGTAGACAGGGCTCAGGAAGTACAGATGACGGAAAGCCCATACATCCACTCGTCTCGTCATTAAAATTGGAACTAAACTAACAAGGCGTGGGAGAGCAGTTCTTCCAGCAAACGGAGAAGAAGGCTGATTCACACCAATCAGCAAAAAACAAGTCACGAAGCATTGACTAGGGTCAAATCAAAAACAAGCGTTAGATCCAAGTCATTGCTGCGTGACTAATGAAAACCTGGATGGATAACGGTAAAAATCCAAAGCAAAAATAAAACGAAACACGCTCAAAGAGACTAAAACCAACCAAAGAGAATGAGCTAAGGAGAACACACAGAAAGAAAACAAAACGGAGACTAAAAAAATAAAAGGGGAGGAAATAAATATAAAATGGAACAGCAACTAGGCTGTTACAAAGTCTCTGAAAGAAGATGAAGTTATGGTGAACGATGAGACTGAAGATAATACAGCTGTTCATAAGACTGAAGTTGTGATGAATTCAAATGAACCTGAAAAGAAAGAGAAGTATTGAGAAGTCAATAATAACGAAGTGAAGAGACTAGAAGTGAAGTCTGAAGAATTCAATAATAAGGAAGTTGAGAAACTGGAAGAGAAGTCTGAAGAAGTCAATAATAATGAAGTGGAGAAACCTATTGAAAGAGAGAAGCAAGTAGAGAAATCCATGGAAAGTGAAAAGCAACTAAACAAAATAATTGAAGAGGGGAAGAGGGATACTGGAGTCGGATCGGGGTAATAAGAAGAGTAGTTTCATTAAGTCAGTTTCTGACATAAGGAACAAAGAAAACAAAGGAAGAGCAAAAAAGAAGTCAGGTAACTTGATAGCTGAACAAGGAGAATTAGACGATTTGTTAAGTTCTAAGGAACAAGTACAAAACCAGGGATAACTAAGTTGGATGGCAGGTGAAGATTTGTTGGAGGGTCTAACAGAAGGTATGGCGGATTGGCTGAAACCTAGGAGCTATATATATTGTGATTAAAATGGAGGAAGCGGGGTAGAAGTGCAAAGTTGCACGAATTGAGGGTCATGGCAACATCGAATAGTTTAGATCTATTGTTAAATGAATAATGGTTTTATTTTTTTAAAGATTTTGAAAAAGCTTATTGTTGTTTTGAATTTTAAATCAGTTGATTGTTTAAAGTCTGATTGAACGTTTTATAATAATCATTGTTTTGTAATGTGATTAATTACGTGTTTTAGATTTGTGAATATCGAAGTTTGGCTTGGCATAGTGTCCTATCTATATAGTGAATGTATGCTTGAGGTCTTATATATGTAAGACTTGATTATATGAAATATATATTGGTTTTTGAATGATCATCATTTCTGAAAAGGATCTACGGCACTTTATGTTGGAATAGTTTATGTATAGAGATATAGTATAACTTGATAGTAATCTTCGGGTGATAACCCTGCACAAGGATGGTTTCAATATATAAATATAATTTATCAAAAAAATGTTATTTTCCTTATAAAAATCGTTCAATATAAAAACCACCAAATTACTTTACCTTACTCTATGGTAGAAAACAAAAGAAAAGATAAATAAATAGATAAAAGAGAGAGAGAAAAGAATCATACATCACAGGCAAGAAAATTTAACCAGTGAAGAATCGGTAAGAGAAAATTAAGGAAAAATTAAAGGCGACAGAATTGCGTGGGATATGAATGTAATTTAAGACGTACAAAATGAACATAAGTGATTGAATACGACCGCTTGAATAGAATTAAAGTTCATTATCAGAATGTGCAAGGTCCGAACACCAAATTTAATTCCTAAAGGCCATAAATAAATTTAAAAAATCATTATTGGATTAAGAGTCCATGTAGAGCATTGACCAACCAGGTATCTAGAATTCAGAGATAGTGTCACGTGGTTAGTATAACGCAGTGCCGGATCTAGAAATTTTTCTATGGAGGGCAAAGTTAAATTTTGCTGCCCTTTTTTCCATCGTGTTGTAGCAAAACAACACGAGCGAGCGACGCGACGGCCACAACATTGCCTCGCATTACGTAGTGTACTTTTGTTCTCTTCTCTGGAATCTGTCATGGTATCGCTATTACTAGCGTCACTCATAATAGTAATACGGTCGTAATTTCGATATTGACTGAATTCTGAGGTTAATAGTTCTCACCAGGTACGATGCCTGGACCATTTGCAACGAAAATTGGCGTACAAGATGAGACAAGATACGGAAATGTTTGTCTGATCGTAGTGAGCAACACTATTATTATGGCCAACCACAAATTATGGATAAAGAAAATGACAGTAACCGAAACAATGGAAAATGCTATAACTATGAAGTATGTACAACTTCATAGAAGATCATATAGTTCACAAATATCTTACATAAAGCTTGCAGCGTAGCCAGATTTAAACCCGTTGAGTAAAACTGAGGTCGTGGATGTCAAATCTGAAGTCAGTTACTCCATAACAGTTTTGGTTGAGGTGTTAGTATAAAATAGAATTAGGACAGATGAAACGGAATAAAATACGTCCCAATGTTTTCCGACACATTATAAAACGTATTTTAAATCTTTGTATATCGTGATTAATCATGAAATTTTAATACTAAAGATGGTGGAAATACCACCACTTCCTCTTCGGAAGAATTATTTTTCATTCATGTTTATTGAGCTGGTAACAGAAAGAATTTGCGGAAATTCAAACAGCGGATGTTTATACATACATACACAGAAACACTGGGAAATGTTAACGTCAAACGGCTGGCTACAACCATTTCCGAAAGGTCCTGTTGAACGGGCAGAAGTTTTTGGTGTTTCTATGGCAACATCATATCTTTTTCCATCACACGAGGCAAATCCCAACAAATGACTTCCTCTCGGATTCATCTCATTTTGCTTCTCTTCACTAACATATTTCGCTCACCCATTTGATGAGGAAGATATTTGCAGACATATATACAGTGCCCGAGAAATGGAGAGAGAGTCTGTTTCGTCACACAGGGAGGAAAATTCTGCTGACAGTCTGTTTGGTTTCCTAATGTAAAATATACATTTTGCTTCTTGAAATAAGGAGTAAAGCTTATAAAATGAAAAGTTAATTTATTCACTTTTATAATCCTTTGAAAGTCCTATTTTTTTTTGGTCACTGCGACGATTTATAAAGTACTTCTGTTTTTATAACCTGCTGCAAATTAAATTATTAATGCAAACAAAAATATGTCTATTCGAGAAACCAAAGGATCCAAGAGATATTGACGAATAAAAAAAAAAGAGTTCGATGTAATCTTTTATATATAACCCAAAATAAATGGGACATAAAACTGTCAGGTTGTGTACATGAACACATTAAGGTCTTTGTACAAATTATGAAAGTTTTATTTGTCCAATCAAAATGAATCTTTCGCCACATGGTGCATTTCCAGTTATAAGTAATACAGTGTTACCAGCTCAGCAAAATGTAAATTTTAAATTGCACCATATCCGGTTGTATAGGACAACTTTGGAAATATCCTTTGGTACCTCAGGATAGGAAAGAAGTTGTGGGCACAAGACGCGCAGGGTGACCCAAAAATATTCTTACCAAGTTTAATTCTGTATTTTTCCTGAACAAAAAGACGCACAAATCTTATTTAAATTCTATTAACTTCTCAATCTGTAACATTTATTTTGTAGTGTGTTGAATTCGTTACCCTTTAACCGTGATGAACTTTTGCAATCATATCTCAAAATATGACCCTATTCTGCTGGAATTCACAACTTGACGAACCCAACAAGCAAGAAATGTGCCTCATCTGAAGACCAGATATTCAGTCTCAATATATAGGGTGTCGCAACTAAAGCGCCGAATTTAATATGCTTAAAATATACTTCAGTGTTAAAAGATGACAAATGTTTTTTTATCATTACAACGAGCAAATGTTTTGATTTAAGAATGCTGAGTTTGATTTACACAACATGTCTTATGGTTGAGTTGGTAACACTGTTTATACAAGTTCCTTTCTCAGTTTCGCTTCATGAGAAATTCCCGGTCCGAGTCCTCTCTCGCAATGGTCATCAGAACTGGCCAGCTAGGTCATCTGACCTTCCTCTAACCTTGCGACTACTTCTACTGGGTTTTTCTGAAATCTAAAGTCTACGCAAACAAACCCTTGAACATTGCAGGAACTTAAGGAGAAAATTGAACGCGTCATCAATCACATCGATGAGCAGATATATTGCAGCGGCTTAAGACACAATTTTTACAAAATTGTGCATTTTATAAATAAAAGCATCAAATTTAGTATACGTGTAAAATATAACGCCGTCATATTGAAAAACAAAAACCTGCTCAAATCAGTTTTCTGCCTATACAATTTGAGTGAATAGTCCTATTGTAATATTCTTTTTCGTAAGTCGCTCGTTATTCCCCAAACGTAAATTATAACGAACTAGTTATTTGAGGAGTTGTAGGCATTAGTAGCATAGATTCTTCGCCGTCATATTGGAAAATAGTCTCCAAATAAGCTTTTTTCCTATTACTTTTAAGTAAATGGTAATATGAAAATTTTCTTTTGTTTAATTGGTAATAATTTAATCATCCAAACGTAAATTATAACCAACCAGTTATTTTAAGACTTGAAGATATTGGTAGCATGAAGTCTGAGCCACCATATTGGAGAATAGCCGCCAAAATTAGTTTCTGGACTATAACTTTTAAGTGAATCGTTATATTGTAATCTTCTTTTCCTTAATTTGCTCATCATTCTCCAAATAAAATTTTCAACGAACTAGTTATTTTAAGCGTTGTAGTCATTAATCACTACAACTTTGAGGCAGCAATCACTGTGAGCCTCTATATTGGAAAGTAGTTGCTCAAATCAGTTTTCTGACATTAACTTCTAAATGAATAGTCATACTCTAATTTTTCCTTTCTCTATTTAAAAAAAATGTTTCATCGTTCTCCAAATGTAAATTACAATGAAATGAACTACTTGTAGGTATTAGCAGCTTGTAATCTAAGCTGACATATTGAACAATGATGGTCAAACACTTGAGTGAATGTTTCTATTGTAATTTATATATATTTTCTAAATGTTACTAACGTAAGTCCTAAAATATAAATTACAATTGACTAGTTATTTTAAGGGTTGTAGGCATCGACAATAGGCACTGATCCGCCATATTTGAAAATGGGGTTGGCCATTTTTCAATATGGCAGCTCAGAGTTTATACTACCAATGTATATAGCACCTAAAATGATTAGCTCGTTATAATTAGCATTTGGAAAATTAAGAACATCTTAAGAAAATGAAGTTTACAATATTCACTCATATTGTATAACTAGAAAAGTGATTGAGCAGATATATTTTCAATATGGCGACTTAGAGTGAAACCTGCAAATCCTTACAACGTTTAAAATAACAAGTTAGTTAAAATTTACATTTAGGGAAGTAAATAATGAACAATTTAACTTAAATAAAACTAAAATAGAACCATTCAGTCAAAAGTTATAGCCAGAAAACTGATTTGGCGGCCACTTTCCAATATGGCGGCTCAGGGAGCACGACGTGAATGCCTACAATGCTTAAAATATTTAGCTTGTTATAATTTACATGTATGCCAAGTTTTATTCTTTTACCTAAAAAAATGCACAATTTTGCACTAAGAGCGGCCGCAATAATATGTGAAAAAGTGATTATGAATTTCATCGAGAAATTGCAGTGCTGCAGAGCAAACTGTGGGGGAAATATGCAAGATGCCATACTTCATTCTTAAATCGGAACATTTACACACGTAATTATGTAAAACTATTTTTCATTTTGTCAATATACAGTATTTTCTTAAGCACATTAAATTCGGAGCTTTTGGTGCGACACCCTATAGAACAATGCAAAAATATTTTTAATATTTCAAGTCAGCATTATTAACAGAACAACATTCATTTCCATGTCAATCAGAAAGAGAATTCCTAATGTGATTTTAGAAAAGAGAAATATAAAAAAGAATATATTTCAAGGATTTAGCGAAAAGGTAGAGAATACAAAATTAGGACCCCTGATAACAAAACGTCTGGTAACCCTATACCAGTAGTTTTCACCCGGTGTTCCGCTAAATTTTCTGGGTATGTCGCGAAACTTCTGAAGAGAAACTCGGGGAGAAAAATAGCCAGCAATAAATGCCTTAGTCCGGGGAAACTACTCCGAAACCGAGGATGAATTGACATCCTTTGTTGAACTGTCAAGTAGAAACTTTTATGAGTAGTCGTTAGGAAATAAAAATGGGGTAGAAAATATACGAGGGTTGATCCAGAAATAAGGTTTCCAAAGAGCTCCAGCCGCACGGGAAGGTGCGAGGCGAAATCCGGCAACATCGCTATGCGCGGCTGTTCACCCAGTCTCGATTCCGCCCGGCCACGCTTCGCTGCGCCGCTCAGTGTTGACTCAGCAGCCGTCCGAGATGGTGGTGCCCATTGTTGCTCCCGCCAAGGGCGAGATTCGTTCCGTAATTCGCTTTTTGCACGCCAAAGGGACTCCACCCATGGATATTCATCGCTAGTTGACAGAGGTGTATGGCGACAAGAGTATGTCCGTTCAACACGTCCGAAAGTGGTGCAGGGAGTTTAGTGCCGGTCGGAAGGACGTCCACGATGAAGAACGGAGTGGAAGACCGTCAGTTTCGGAGGCGATTGTCGAGATGGTCCAACGCGAAGTGCTTCAAAACAGGAGGATCGCCGTCCGTGAACTTGTTGCTCGGGTCCTGGGGGTTAGTTCTGGGAGTGGACAGAGCTTTGACAGAAAAATTGGGGTATCACAAGTGTTGTTCTCGATGGGTACCGCGTATGTTGACAGCAGAACACAAGGAGAAACGCCTTACCTGTGCTCGCCAGTTTCTTCAAAAGTGTCAAGAAGATAAGGAAGGATTGTTGGACTCCATTGTTACGGGAGACGAAATGTGGGTGTTTCATTTCACTCCCGAAACGAAACAAAAGTCCAAACAATGGACTGTCATGCCCCACCCACCGTACAGTCCGGACCTCGCGCCTAGCGATTATCACTTGCTCCCGAAGTTAAAGGAACACTTGAGTGGCCAACGCTTCTGGAGCGACGATGAAGTCAAAGACAAGGTGAAACGCTTCCTCAAGGGGTTGGCGGCAGAGTTCTACGACACTGGGATATAGAAATTGGAGCACCGTCTACAAAAACGCGTAGAAAAAGATGGCGATTATGTCGAACAATAGATCAAAGTGTCTTCTTTCCAACGATGTACATTGCTATGAGAATAAGCAATGTTGTCTATTTGTAAAATTGATGGGAACCTTATTTCTGGATCAACCCTAGTACATAATGTAAATTTATTTAAAAAAACGAGAAATAGGTAGAACTAGGGGTGATTCTCTAATTGGAAAGAGTTTCAAGTCCATATTTGAAAAAGTTTCGGGATAACATTTTTTTCTACCACGCCTTGTTTTACATTTCACGTTCCGGAAGGTTCCGTGTCCGTAGGCCGTACTATGCTGGACTAGGCCAGAAGAATACTTCTGGCGAGAATCTTTAGTGAATAACTTTATTCACTAAAGTTAAATCTACTAACCTTAGGGGTCTCCATGGGTTACTTTTATTGGCTTTTTCAATTCTCGTAATTATCGACTGTATAAATGAAGATGATGAGATAAATACTTCGACGAACTGCAGTTCTGTACCTATATCAACAGAAGGTACATGAACGTCATTGTTGATGAGGAAATTTAATAGCAAATTTAAGACTGTGGCCAAAACACTTTTGAAAAAAGTTGATATGCGAAAAAGTTTGGATACGAATATAACCCTTACTTTGTTATTTATATAAATGTACTGGAGGACCGCCGTAGGAAAATAAAAACAAAAATACTTATGATGAGGGGAATAATAATTATAACCCTACGGCCATAATTTGGCATATTTGCACCCAGTTTTATAAAAGCGTAAGTTGCCTTTCAAGGCCTCCAATTACATTTGTAAGTTGGTCGAAATTTTACATTTTAAATTAAATGAAATTGTAGCAAGACTTTCCCAAACGTGTGTGATTTAGTATTTCTCCATGAAAATTGTGACTGTGCAAGTCCTTTTTTCAACACCAGTTGGTGGTACTAATTCCTTTGAGGTTTGTAATAATTTGTAAAATAAAGTATTTTTTCACTGGCATACTCAAGGTTTAACAAAATTAAACTAGTTACCAGAAATTCCCTTTCGCGTTTAGTTTTATCTTTACGCCGCTTCTCAACACTAAATGCATCGGATGATCACTCTGTTTGCTCGAACCTTAAGACACTACCGGCTTTCTCTCCTCTGAAGGTAACGCCGGCACAGGCTTCATATATGGCGATGCAAATATATCACGTACGTAAATATCGCTTTCCTCACATGGTTTCATAACCTTGAAGTTACTCTGTCCATGTGATCGATTTATTTAATTAAACACTTTTTTAATGAGCTCAACCAACATACAAGAAAATTGAAGCTAGAGTTTAGGCACCGTAGGAAAAGTAGTCCAACTATAAAAAATTACAAATAAAGCAGAAGGTACATATTTCAACAGTTTCCTCTTACTTGCAATGTGTGGTTAATTTGTTAGATATGGACATAGTTTTCTTCACCTTTAGACGGATCGAAATTGACTCTATCTCTTTGACTTTGTGCACGCATTCCTCGGATGGTTTGGAAGTCAAACGGTGTATATGTGTTTGTGTTTCACTGTGTATGAAACAACATAGGAATGGTTAACTTATCTTAGCTCAGAATCTAGTCATAATCTGTATCTGGAGAAAGAGAGAGCTTGTTCCGAAACCAGAATTCTGCAACGCTCTAACACCTCAGCAACTCTGAAAACTGTGGAGTTGTCTGAAGCCTTGTAAAGAGGAAACGGAGCGAAGTTACTTTACCTTATGGAACCTCTGTCAAGTCCTCCAAGAGAAATTTTTCCACGCACTGCAGCAGAGAGAGAGATATTTACGTCTAGTTTCTCGGTTTCCTTCCTTCTCATGAAGCCCAAGAGAGTGCACACAAGGGCCTCGTGGTGTTCAGCGCACCTCATACAAGTTTACCAAGAGCAAAGCAAGCTTTTTTCTATTTTTTTTTTATTTGAAGGCGCTATAGGAGTAACTTAGTCAGTTTGCTTTTGTGTGTTGGTAAGTTATGCTAACAAACAGAACGGTGGATAAACAGATACCGTGAGATTACTGAGAATTTGAGTTTAAAACGTTTATAAATAGTAAACACATTGTATTCTTACCATTGTACCAAAAATCTAATCATAAGATTCCCAAATTTACCATCAGATTGTGTTCGCTTTTATTTTGGATCATTTGCATTTTGTAAACTTAAATCTTACTTGAAATGTTGCGTTTTTGTAAGCAAATATATGAGAAAGTAGTTCAGGATTTACGGTTGCTTTCTATTTTCGTTTGACTATAATAACTGTAGTTATACATTTTGATTTTTTGATTTCTCTCAACAATATTGTTCTAGATGATAATCAAAGATAAGCCTGTGAATGAAGATAAAATATAAAATGAAACCTGTAAATAGCCAAATTTGTAAGATTAAGTAAAAAAGGCAAGTACGATTTGAAATCATGATAAACATTATATGCAACGCAAAACGATGAGATTTAAGCTTCCGCCATGCTGAAATCTTCCTCTTGTTCAGTTGTATTTTCCATCTTCCTAAATTGAATCTTTTCCCGTAGCCGTCTCAGGTTTCTTCAATCGTATTGGGAAGGTTTCTCACGTGGGTATGTTATCTCTTTGTTTGAATATGCACAACCACTTGGAGCACACGGATATTTACTAATGCAGGTTTTGAAATACTAATAAGGGAAAAGACATAAAACCATACTCGGTGCAGATATACTTTCATTGCCTATAGCAAATAATTATTAAGTACAATGAATTAGCAGCAATTAATTTGATTTACAAAAGCCAGCACGTTCACGTCAAAATATTGACGTTTACGTTCCAAAAAGTTTATAGCCAGAAGACTATGCTTTCTATTTTATGTGATGCTTTGGTTTAGCTGTGAAAAAGGCACAGCTGTCGCGCACTGGTATATTGAAAACAGCTTGGAACAACTCTCGATGAACTGTCAAAACGTAAGAGAAGATTTCATCTTAATGGTTTCTACATCCTTGTATCCTTCAGTGTTTGTCGCATTAATGTAATCTTGAACATTGGTTTCAATAAGTTGCATTACAGAGATGAACAGTTTCTCAATCGGTTCTTTAGTAGATTTCACTTATGATAATAATTCTCTGATTCCTTATATCCTGATAACTATTTCAAAATCCTTGAAAATGTTTTGTAGTTTTCTACACGTGGCAATTCTATATGAATCCATCTTAACTTCTTTATGACTTTGTGTCGGGAGAGATGTTTCTTCATGGTGTGATTTTGGAACTGTGGGCGAGTCATTATATTGTCCCGGAAGAAAAAAAGATTCTTCGTTGTGGTTGCTGGTTAATGTTTAACTTTCCTGTTAATGTTTTCTTTGTGGTTTCTGGATATTCATGCGAGGCTGAGGTGTTCTTTTCCTTCTCAGCAGCTGCGCCATTTATTTCTCACAATATGTGTATATATTTCTCACGACTTCTAAGTACG
Source organism: Lepisma saccharinum (assembly GCA_022664845.1). NCBI lineage: Eukaryota > Metazoa > Arthropoda > Insecta > Zygentoma > Lepismatidae > Lepisma > Lepisma saccharinum. The sequence continues at coordinate 8,126 of JAGDQP010036387.1, read as the reverse complement.
TGTTAAACCCTAGATAATTAGCCGTATGCAAATCCTTAAAGTTTTTACATTTCTATCTTGTATCTAAGCTGCGTTTCGGACATATATAATTGAAGTGGGGTTTACCACATTTCACACAGCATGAAGTCGTGTCATATGTTAACTGGGTATGTCTAAAACGATGACATTTGAGATTCTTATCAGGTTTTGTGGCTAACGGTGTATTTGTAGTTTCATCCTGGTCATCAACGGTCATGGAAATGTCAGAGACTGGTAATAGTGAGTTCTTCGCTGAGAGTATCCTGTTTTGCTTGTTCATATTGATTGGAATTGGAGATTTAGGAAAGGTTGTTGTGCTTTGATCGCTGTGTCTGAAGTCTTGGGGTTACCAGTGAAACTCCTGCAATCACCACTGAAGTGTGAATCTTTCCTTTGGAAACCTTCGTTGATTCAGGTTAGATCCACATAATTGATTGAACTTGGTCAGAATATCTTGTGTGACCTTGTCCATAATGAAGGGTGTCACATCCTTGGAAAGAATGCTTGTAAACGCCTGTGAATGTATGGATAGGCGCGTCGGTCCTTTTTAGAATCAAACTTCCAAATGAGATGATTTTTTAAAAATTTATTCTATTGTTTTAAGCTGTTTCTACTTTTCTCTTTTTGTTTTCAGAGTTTTAGCTCCCTGTCTTTTCTGTTAAAGTATCTCGTTATTAAAATACACCGACGGAAAATGAAATCCCAACATCAACAAAATGTTACAGTACGTCAATGAAACTTGGATACCAGATTAGTTCACATGATCTATAACATTGATACAAAATACAAGATTACATGTAGAATTTGTATGTGGTGCCATCTGAAAGTTGAATGTAGTCTTCTTGAGTAAGTAGTACCATAATCATAAGTACGCTGAATGCAGACATGCAACACCCATGCACACTGACATAAGTGTCGGATGGTTTCAACGTATGCTGCACGTGGATCAGATTAGCAAATGATTGTTATTGGTTTCGAACGAGCCAGATTTGGCGTCCAAGCGTACCCCACACATGTTCAATGGGTGACATACCTAGTAATCTCGCCGGCCTATGTAACGTGGTTATATCTGCAGTTGATGCTGCTATGTGAGAACGAGCATTATCGTGTTGAAGTCAGCACCCCGTCAATACAGTCGTTTATGAATGGCAGCAAACATGCGTTCGATCATCATTCTGAAGTTAACGATCGTCGTCATGGAGTTCGGGATAACACCAAGGGTGCCTGTTATCATAGACAATCCGCATATAGCATAATACTTAGGACCGGTCCGGCATGTCAACGACTTATGCAGTTTATAAACAGATTTCATGAGGCCTGTTGTCGATTCGTATATGTCTATCACTGGTACCGGAGCAGAAGAGGCTTTTTTTAGAACAGAGTTTCATTGTTATCTGTAGTGCGACACCACTGAAGTTGCATTTCACGGTGGCAAGAAGTGACACGCAAACACACAACAGTACAATTAGTGTGGAGTACACTTTGCAGTGGACGATTCAAAATATTTTATATTCTGACACCGAGTCTCACACCGGCTTGAGTTGCAGCTTCAGACACCTTCTGACCTGCTACAGTCCTGTAGGGTTGCTAATCGTCGCGGAATCGAGACCAGAGCCCCAGTGTTCCTATAATTATTCTCGGGACGCATAAGTGTCCCGGTTTTCAACGAAGAAGAAAGGACTGGGAAAAATATAGTTTCATTTCTTTTCACAGGATTATATTCTCTTGAATTTATGAAAACGGTAGATATAAAAAAGCTAAAATAAAAGCTTGAGTATGTAGAGCTTGGATCTAATTAAGTTCAGAATTCAACTACCTCTACATTGAACGAAACATACGTTTCATTGGTCCAAGGACAAAGTGTTTTGCTGCTGAATAGTTATTGTTGTCAGTATTATTCTTTGTTTCCATCTGCTTCTTGCCCCAGAGCTATTTGGACCAATGACTGATTTTTTGTGCTAAAAATGCGAAGAAGAAAAGTAGACTTTCTTTAGTAAAACTGGACACACGGGAATGGGAAATTATTAAAAATTAAGATAAAAGCTTGTGAGGAAGATAAACATATTTTTTGCATTATTTATTAAGGCTGTTTTTAAATGTTTTCTTCCTTTTACTCAACAATGAAGGTGTGTTGCCATTACTACTTCGACCAGGCAATATTTTTGCAATTTTAGAATTTAGTAATGGAGTAGAAAACACTGTGATTACTTAGGTGCTGAGTGTTGTACAAAAAATTGACATCGTGCAACTAAACGAAGCTTTCTTTTTATTTTGCGCATTTCAAGGTTTCTCGCAAATTAGTAGTGTCCCGAATTTTTACTATTAAAATATAGCTACCCTACGGTCATGTCACTAATATGAAGACTTGAAGTAAAGAGGAAGGCACTGTAAGTGCGATTTGTTGTACAACATTATGTTGTTCGACCTACAACATATATAATAATAAAAGTCCATACATACTGCTTACTTCTTCTATTGGGTGTTTATTAATGCTGAGACGTGTGGTTTTATATGGAAATAAATTTTTACAAACTGTTTTTTCTCGTAAGTAGGAAATGGCACTTACTGTCTCCGGTGGACACGAAAATCAGCATGAAACTTCCACAGTGCATTCATGATTTGTTCACATGAACACTCCTGTAATGTTTCGTAGTTTAGGAATTTTGTTCTGAACGGCTGGAGAGTAGGCAACACTTTCTACATATATGTTGTAGTTCTTCATTTCCCATTCACTATTATATAAAACGTTGTGCTGAAGATAATTTAAATGTTACAGATTAAAGATTTTAATGAAGTTGACGTGTTAATTAATTGCTCTGATTCCTGCCAAATGCTAATATTATATAAATACAGAGTGACCCAAAGGAAATTGTTCCATTTCGTTAATTTTGTAACTCTGTAAGAAATGAACTTTTGGCGAAGGTTCGCAACGTCAGCAACATTCTTGTGTGTACTATTAACTGTATGTAACCCTGCAACCACCACAGGTGAGATTACCTTATCATTCTTGTACTTGCAGTTCTAACAACGCTTCGTGATGGATTAAAACCTTTAGCACTGAAATCTAACGGGAAGATGGGATAAAGCACAAACAAGTGAGTGTTATGACTACTAATAATCGGGAAGGCTCCAAGGGTCTTGTGATAACATCTCAGACGCACATTCATTTTTATATACACTGACAACTGTGATCTTAGGGACCCATAGTATTTTTCTGTTGTGTCGAATATTGTTGATGGCAAATTTGACGCGAATACGTCCAACAGTATAGAACTAATTTAAAAATGAATTCTTAAAAATATGTTGGTTAGACTGACAACTGGCGTGCTTGCAGACGGGGACTCCTATAGTATTTGTGTCGAATAATGGTTATGACAATTTTGATGCTTATAGGTCTGACAGAATGGAAGCAATATGAACACTTGAATTAAAAAAAAAAAATGAGTTGGACGTTCTGACCCGCAGGACCTATCAATACGATTCCGGCTGCTTTGTTCTAGTGTAGCTAAGATCTTTCCAAGAACACATCAACCATCTCTATGCACCTTGTGGTCTCTGAAATCTATTTTTGACACGGATAGACGGACAGAGGGATTGTAAGGTCTGTTGGGGTCAAGAGACTAGACAATAATTACCTTTGTTTTAGTAAAACTTCAACCTAGTTTATCATATTCTAAAATAACAAGTAAATTCACTTTTTTTTATCATAATTGTTCGTATTCAACAGATCCGATATACAAATCATAATGAGTTTGCTAACAGGAAAAATACAAATGAGAGACAAACTGACAGTTTGAAGCATGTTACTTCTGACAAGCTCCGAGAAAATCAAATTTGAAATATGGAAATTACAAAAATATTTCCACGTTATTGAAAGAAACAAGTCGCTGAAGAGGTTTCTGCTGATTAACATACAAAGTGAAGACGAAAATGGTAATTGATTAGACATCTATCGTTTCGAAATTGCAACATTATAGTAAAATAAACCTTGAATCAAATTTTTGAACAAATCATTTGACAAACTCATACACCATTTAAATATTTCTATAATGAACAGGAATCTTCGTTGGTACACGATCCAAGACTTCGTTCGTATGCTTAATTAAAATGATATTACTATATAGGAATGTTATTTCTCTCCTCTTCCCCACAAATTGAGTGAACTAGTTCCTAACCATTGCTGAAAATCAGAACAGAAAAATAATTGTTTACAGGGAAGCAAATCGGGCCCCATTTGCTAAGTGCATTTCGTTATCATTAAAAAACAAAAGTGTTAATATACAATGCTTTCTGGTATCGGTTGTAATTTAGCATTAATGTTGAACACCAAAAAGATAATACAATCCGACATAAAATTTGTTTACAAGAAATCTGCCATAATTTTTAGTTTAGGTGGTGTACAGACAAAATTGTTGGGAGTGTGTAAATAGTTTTGCAGAGTTTCTAACGTTTTTAACAATAAATTTGCGTGCAATGACGATTCGAAGACTCTAAATTTGACTAAAATTTAATTTTGCATAGTGCGTTGCTATTTCTCATTTTTATTATGATAATCGTACAGCTTTCACGGTTCCACTAAGTCATCACCTGAAGTCACGTGCTTGGAATCTAAGGCTATGATTGGTAGACAAGTCCCTTGAATTTTTTTAAAAAAGGACATGTTCTATGTAGGAATATTTTAGAGGAAAAGTCTTCAATTCAATAATAATTTGCAGCACGATCTCCGAAGTCGTTTTCGTCACATTGCTTGAACAACTTCATGACATTTGAGCGTTCACAAAGCTAGCCATATTACAACATAGACACTTATTCGGTCTATCAAATT
>JAGDQP010036386.1:0-19096 GCA_022664845.1 Lepisma saccharinum | reverse complement strand
ATGCGTCATTTTAGTAACAATTGACTACAACCGTCATGATTATAAAAGTGAAATATTTTGCTTTAAAATATCCACAAATATCCATGCTCTAAAACGAGATTTCAACCTGCAAACTCATAGACTGTAATCCAGCATCATATTCGAAACGACACAACTATCTTGGCCATCTCTCTTATTCTTGTATTTGAATATTCAAACTATTTTTTTAAAAAAATATTCCTTCTATAGTTTTGATTATATGTCTAACTTCAGTATTTTGAATTTCAATTTAATTTTTGAGTCCTTTAAGGCCACTTTGGCTCAGGACATTTAAGTTCGAGTTAGGTTTTACAGATTTTCAGGAGGAGACTTGTACTTTTGGTCAAGCAGACATAAAGTTGGGATCTGTAGTTTTTATCAAAGTCACGATACTCACTATCTAACTCTATGGTTTATGGAATTCGCAAGTTCATCGCCGCAGTAACGAACGTTCGCCATTGGTTTCTATCCTGGGCAACATCAAGCCAGTTTTAATCATGAGCATCTACCTCGAAGATCCATTCTGATAGTGTAATCCCAACAACGTGTCGGACTTCCCAACGGTCTCTTTCCCTCTGGCTTATCAACCAAATGAAATATAATCTTCGTGTTCCCCCATCCAAGCTACATTTCCTTCCAGCAGCTTCCTAGCCCAACTGAAGTGTATTTTCGATCTCCGGGCCTATTGGGGTACCTAAAGGTGTAATATTGCAATGTTTGAACATTTGCTGCAATTATATCCTGCACAGGAATGTTCACTCCAAACTTCAACTTTCCAACCCAATAGGAAGTGCATTTTGAATTCCTGAGGTATCTAATGATATTATTGGGGCTCTTAACAGTGTACTTGTATTTCTACGTTTTGTTTGTACGTAATTGCAACCCGCGCACGAACTTTGATGCAGAATTTCAGCTTTCTAACGCTACGGTAAATATACTTCGGATACCTGGGATTTCAGAGTACTTAACGGTTTTATTGATGTATTTAATGGTGTCATTACATGTTTTAAAAATCCTCTAATTTCAACCTGCCAAGAACCTTCACTTCAAATTTTAGTTTTCTAACGCAATATAAACTGCATTTTCAATACCCGGGGTTAATGAGGAACTTAAATGTATAATTGTATTTTTACATTATTTTTATAATCCCAAGTTACATGAATCTTCACGCAGAATTTCAGCTTCCTAGCCCAAGAGTAATGGCTTTTTCGGTAGTCTGGTGTGTTAGGGTACTTTACGGTGTTATTCGGGTCGATATCGGTGTGATTGCATTTTTAAAACTATTCGTGTGATTACAATCTTACCATGAATTTTCATGTCAAATTTTAATCTTCTAGCAGAACGGGGAATGCATTTTCCATAAAATAACCACCGGCGCTACAGACCGATAGGTCCTGAGCCTGCCCCAACGCCCTCTGTCCGCGCTTGGTGAAAACTGCATCCACCTAAGCGACGGCAATGTGGTCAGCATTGCGCGTCATCTAGCCACGAACAGGGGTATTAGGGGGTTTCTAGACCGAGTGTCCGTCACGTCTTTATTCACGTGACTCCCCAGTTTTCCTCACGACGCTGGGTGGACGCCGAAAAAGTGGGACTCCAGCCGGAAATTGAACCCTGGACCACGCGGACGTGAGTCCAACGCTCTAACCACTAGACTATGCAGACCCGTAGTGCATTTTCCATAGCATAGGATATTTGGTGTGCTTAACGGTGTTCTTGGGATACTAACGGTGTAATTGTATTTTATTTTCCCCCTATACTCGAAGCTTCCAACATACATACGAAGCTTGATGTTGAATTTAATTTTTCTAATACAACGGGAAGTACATTCTCACTACCCGAAAAACATGATTTCTTAACGGTCTAATTACATTTTTAAATCTTTTTTTTCTGTCATTCTATCCCAATTAGTAAATCACGGGACACTAGGTAAAAAATACGGGACAAATCTGAAGGACCTGATATGACAGTAAGTAGTTTGTCCCTGTACTGCATAGAACAGAATAGAAGTTTATTCGTCTGTGTAGTACACACAGGCCGTGTGACCTGTGATACCCAAGACTCGTCAGTGCTTCTATACATGAGACAGAATATAATAATAATTTTAAAAAGTGTGCAATTAACATCACTATTACAAAATGAGTCATCACTCAAATAATCGTTGACAGCATAATAACCCTTATTCACCAATAATCTGAAAGCTCAGATTTAAATTTATTAATATTTTCAATGCTCTTAAGGTAATTCGGTTCATTGTATAATACGATCTGCTACACGGAGAGTCAACACTAGAATGAGTAGTTGCGAAAGTTTGTCTTTCTGGGCAAATGTTCCTATCTTACCTTGGATGATAATGGTGAATATTTGTCGTACAAGTTAATAGGCCTAGGCATGAAACTGTTAGAATTTTTTAGACTTAATCACATCTTTACATGATGACCTGGGGCTCATTAGAAAAACAATTCTGACAATTTTCTTTTCAATACGAAAATTATTTACACTAACTTGTGAGACACTCCAAAATATACCAAAGCTAATAAGAGCGTAGAATTTTACGTAATATACAATCTATTAGCCTTACAGTCATTGATTTTAAGTTACTTTCTGCTTCCTGATGAGTGTTTCCAGTTACTAAAACACAAGGTGGATCAGCGGTTAGAGCGCTCATCTCTGGCACTTAAAATCGTCAGTTCAAACGCTGGTCGTGTCATGTGGGGTTTGTGGTAGACAAACACCATGCGCGTGAGTTTCCTTGAAGTTCTCCCGTTCCTTCCCACTTTCTTCATTCCACAAATCATCCCATCATCATCCATCCGGCCTGAGCCAAAGTGGTCTAAAGGTCTTAAATATTATATTGAAATTCAAATCAGTGTTTAAAACTACATTTTCCGAATCTATGAACTAAGACAAATCATGTACATAAAAATAAATAATATAGGTCCTAAAATAGAACCCTGAGGAACACCGTTATTCATTTCAGCTAGTGAGGAATTATATCCTATGCTTCTCTAATTAACAGTCCTGCCTGCTTTCTATTGCTCAAGTACGATAGAAACCAATCATATGACACATCTCTGATACCATACTGATATAGTTTTGTTAATAAAGTTAAATGATGCACGTTGTCAAATGCCTTAGAAAGATCTATAAATACACTTATGGCATGGTTACTCTTACTTAAGGTATATGATTTTTTTTTATAAAATAAGAAAGCGTAGTATCCATATATTTCTCCTGGAAACTATGATGGCACATGGATATCAACTTGTGTGTAAATAGAAAGTTATTTAAACTTGCCAACATTGCGTATTCTAATACTTTTGAAAATATTGATAAAAAAAGAAATGAGACGATTGTGAGCCTGCTTGGGAAAACATCTGACTCAAAAGCGCTATTTATAAAATAACAAAGCTAGTCTGCAATTAAGTGCATACAACTTTTAATAACAATCGGCGGACTTTCATCCAGATCTGTTGGATTAGTATTGGGCAGCTTCTGAATATGAATGTATAACTCTTCCATTGTAACAGGAGCTACAAACATTCTTTGCTCCAATGAGTTTTGTTTATTTAGATAGCTGATTCCACGTTGTGCGTAAACGGTGTTCGCAGACTATGACTACCCACACAATTTAAAATCTGCTCACACTCCAAAAATATTGTCAAGAGAAAAATTGATATTTCAATTTTCTAATCACAGTTGGCATAAATATCTGTTATCAACAAGAACAAACAGAGGGCATGAGTATTATACGTCGTCGTGTTGGGGTCTATGAATGTGAACAGAGTCTGCATAGTAAACAGTTGGAAAAAATTCCATTATAGTTTATTTGTTAAAATTATTGATAAGTTGAAAATCTGTATGTGAATTTGGTTCTCATAATACGGATCAAACCACTCATAATACGGGACAGGTAATTTTTACCTAAAATACGGGACAGATGGCAACCCTAATTTCAATACCCGGAGTATTGGGGTATTTAACGGAGTGATTGCATTAAAAAAAACGCTGTAATTCCAAGCTGTCCACGAATGTTCATATCGAATTTCAGTTTTCCAGACCTAAGAAAAGTGCAGTTCGATATTCGAGGGTATTGGGGTGCTTAACATTGTTATTGGGATACTTAACGGGGTAATGGCATTTTTTATTTTATTTCTGTATTTCCAACGTTTCCGTGAATCCTGTGGCCGAATTTCAACCCTCTGTCCCAACGAAAGGTGAATATTCGATACCCGGTGGCTGCAGGGTGTTACTGGAATAATTTAGGTTATATTTGCAAATTTTGGAAGATTCGAATCCTTATGCCGAATTTTAATTTCCTAGGCTAATTTAAAGTGCCTTAGAAACTATGTTCACCCCCGTGGGACTTTTGATATTGTCATGAACTGTTTCTTTGTCCTAAGGAACACATTTAATCTTTTTAAGTATAATAATTTTCGAGTTCTCCTATTCGCCCCTCGCCTCGCCCCGGGAGTGTGAAATAGAAAACTGATCACATAGCCATTTTAATGTACTGCAAGGAAGAATGTTCATGCCAAATATTATGTTTCTAGTCCAAACGGTTTCCGAGTAGCACCTCCACCCCATCTCATTTCACTCCTTTTGGGGGATGGTAGCAATCTTTAAATGCCATAATTAGTCCTTCTAGATTCTAAGAAACGTGTGTGCCAAATTTTGCTCCAATCCGTCAAGAGATGTTGAAGTGTATTGCGTTCAAACAAATACAGACTTTCAATTTTACATAAATAAATATAAGATCATTTGTATTAGGTTGGTAACATTAACAGTTTCAGTACTACTACTACTACTATTCCAAGAACTACCATCTCAACTATTACAGAACTACTAATTCTGCTACTATTGCAACAACTACTTTTGAGCCATTATGACCGTGTCTCCAAGATCACGGTTTCGAAACCCGCCTGGGGTATAGGTGTTTGTGGATTTTAAAGCTTTGCACTCATATAATCGTGACGCACCGAAGTCCAAGTTACTCAAATGGCCCATACAAAATTAAGTTTACCAAAGGTATTTTACAACTACTTCAATTATTATAACTACTAATACTAATACTTTTGTAATTTCTATTACTTCTATTACTTTCATTATGCTCTTCGATATTTAATATAAATATTTCTGGTTTGCAACAAACCAAATTTGAACTTAAAATTCTAAACTCTTGATTTAGTTTACATTATTGAAACACCGAAATTAAGGATGGGAACAATTTATTTATTTCGTTGTTATTAACAATGAATTGAGTATTAATTGAGGTATTTTAGGAGTACATACGGGGATATTTGCAAATTTTAGATTTTTCACCAAATTTTGACGTGGCCACAAACCTTCATGCTGAATTTCAGCATTCTAGGCCAACAGGAAGTGCCTTAAAAGCTTCCGGATGGACAGACACACAGCAATTAGACATTTTATATTTATGTAGAAAGATGGTTTACTTTGTCGAACGCTTGGGGTAAATCTAATAAGAACTCATTTTAAATACCCGATTACGTATTTTTGTTTTATTTTGTTTGAGCGGAATAGTGTGGCAGAAGACTAACGTAAGCGGCGAACAAGGATTTGTTTACTATTTACCTGCATTCGTGTGACATCTGTGTGTATGTTAGTTTTCAGTGTACCAGTGGCGTGGAAACAGAAACGAAGACACCGCAACTGCGCAGTATGCCGAGGTTTAACGGCGCTACGCACGGAAGGCTGAATGAGAAAATTATTCTTTCGCAAACCATACATTCCAACCATTTCCTTTCTTACGCCGTTTTGTTTGAAACAACTAAATTTAAAGTTGATTCTAAGAAGTAAAAAGACATGATCTTATCGGGATACTATTCTCCAATCTGCTGTTGTACTTCACGACCAGTACTGCTACCAGAGTTTCCCTACAGAATGATAATGCTCGTTCCCATCTTACCAGAGTCGTAGAGGACATCCAGGAGGCTAACATCAGAAGTATGAATTGGCTTGCTTGTTTGACAGACATGAACACATTAGGCATAGTTAGGATCTGTTCGAAAGGGCTTTACAACGACAGAAAAGTCCACCAGAAACCCTTGATGTCCACTGGTAAGCTCCACTAAAGGAATGGGACAGATTAGACCAGTACGGTCTTGATGATCTAATGACTAATACCAGAGGCAGCACAAGCATGGTTGCGATGTACGGGTGGCATAACAGTTAGACGGCAAGAGTCAAGGCATTAGAATGCAGCTAATCAACTAACAAGTTCATCACCACAATAACAAACATTCGCCATTGATTCTATCCTGGGCAAGATCAAGCCAGTTTTCTTCACGAATACATATGTCCTCAACACCCTCTTTTAACATTGTTTTTCCAACGAGGTCTCGCCCTTCCCAATGGTCTCTTTTCCTCCGGTTTACCAATCATGGTGGAATACAATCTTCGTTTTTCTCCCCATCCGAGCTACATGGGCTGCCCATCTTAGCCGTCGGGATTTCATTATTCTTGTAATATCGGGTGAATTATACAGACTATGGAGTTTTTCATTATAAGAGTCGTAAAGTTTTAATTATCACCTGAAAGTTATTGAGCTATGTGTATGAAATTTTGCCAGTGTATTTACTGGTTCTTATGTATATGACGGGGGGAAAATGAACTCCTTGTGTCCTTTTGTTTCTTAACACGTTGTACTAGATGTCAGTAGTCTGCAATATGGAGAAGATTGAGACCCGCAACGAGATAGACTTCCTGTATTTGAAGGTGAACAGTGCCCTGCAAGTTCATGATGAAATGATGGCTGTTTATGGGAATAATTTCCCGTCACATGACACTGTTGTGAGGTGGAAAAGTAATTTCCAAACTGGCCACATGTCCGTCACAGACGAGCCTAGGACTGTAAGACCATCACGCACGGACCATGCGTCCACAATGAAGAAAATTATGTATTTCCTTTTGGAAGACCAGCGAGCAACAATCCCAATGATCGTCAAGGAAATTGGACTTCGTTTTGGTAGTGTGTGGAAAATTATTCACGACCAACTACTCATGTCTAGGGTGACTGCACGGTGGGTTCACCAAAGCTGTTAGTTTCCATACGGACAATGCACCAGCTTAGTCAAGTCGCGGTTGAGAAATGAAGGTACTGTGGCTTTGAAATCTTGCAGTTTTTTTCTCTCTTCTCCCTATCTCGCCATAAGTATTTGTTGTTCCCAGAGATAAAAAAAAATGCATTGCGGATTCGGCGATTTAAAAGACAAAAATGACGTCATTCAACTAGTGGTACAGTGGTTTTCAACGCAATCTACAGACTTCTACAATGACGGCCTGAGGAAGGTTAAGAAATGACACAAAGAGTTCATATTTTCCTCCGTCATGTACATAAGGACCACTAAATACACTGGCAAAATTTCATACACGTAGGTCAATAACTTTCGGGTAGGGTTGCCACCTTTTGATGAATAATTTACGGGATAATCGGCAAAAAATACGGGACAAACCTGAAATAACCTAAAAAAAAGCAACGAATGTTGTACTATACTTACTACTGTATATTTAAAACCTCCTTAAAAGTTCTGCTCCTCTGCACGTGTTCTTCCTTGCACAAATTGCTTTTAATACCTTTTGCAACAGTGATACACCACAGTGATTTAACCTAGCAGTCGCGAAAATAGGATAAAACAGCGGATAACGATCTGCAGCTCTTCCATAGTGATGTCCTCCATTAACTGCAAACTTTCTACAACGCCTTCGATTGAAGAAAATGGAAGATTCTTCTTCATGTTGAATGCAGCTTTGCTGCAATATTGTCGTCGGAGAAATCATAGAAGTTTTGAGTTTAATGTAACACTTCGTCGCAGAACCCCATAAAACTGTCCTCTAATTTCAGTTTTTGTGCTGGAGATAAAGTTTATGTCATCCCTTACTGTAAATCCAAAGCACTTGTTCTCTTATGATATGTTGAAAATATATGACATTATTGATATGTTGCAAATATGTTTATGACTTAGCTACTCATAATACGGGACAGGTGGCAGCCCTACTTCCGGGTGATAATTAAAACTTTACAATCCCCCTCGTACATTCTCCTCCTTTCTTTGGTCATCTCGTCCAATTTTTATCCGCATATCTTTCTCAAAAACTTATACTTTCAAATACTCGCAACTTGTGCTCACCTTTAAGTGTCGCGCTTGAACTTCAGCCCTGATTGCGGCCTCTCGGTTTGTACTGATAAGAGATAACGGAAAGGAATGAGAAAGGATGATGATAAATTTATTTCATATAACTGGTTACGATCGACCGGAGTTTGATGGTGGTGCCCTCGTGCGAATGTTACAATTATTTTATGAAGCTTAGACATCATGCACAATTGTTCTTGTTTCTCGTTGGTTGTAATACGTCATAATCCTGGAATTGCATTTCTGGGTCGCCTGTCATCATATCGAGGATGGATTGTATCAAACTTCCTTTGTCTTTTAACGCGATAGCGTAATGCGGTTCAGTGATGATACAAGAGTTTATATTTTATACACCCCTCATATATAATTGCGATTTAAATAAAGTTATTTGTGACACGTAAATTGATCTATGCTATTATTGACATATCGCATGGGAAAATCTGGTCAGTGCTCACGTATATTGAAACTAACAAGAGACCATTCTGAAGCGAATGATTTTGTGAATTTGAGCTCTGAAAATGCTTAATACCGTTTGTTAGGACGTCGAAAGAAATCTCGGAAATGACGTCATAGTTTTAAAAAAGCCTCCTCTCGGTCATGACAAAAATGTAACTAAAGTCATGGGTCACGAACAAATTTGTCTCGGCTCTTTTTCATGCCCGGATGGTTTAGTAAAGAAGTTATTGGAAGGCAATCGGTCAGAGTGTAATTTGAAACCACCATAGCAGCGTGAAAAACTAAACACACACACACAAGAAGCATAATTTGTGATTAGTGGCTAATTGTGTGATCTATTGTGATAGATTGTATAGAATGGTTTATATGAAATTATTGATTGTTGAAAGCACTAATATACCGAATCTAGTTAAAGTGATCGAGTAAAATTTTGTGTGTGTTCGGTATATTCCTTGTTATATGAATTTATCACATGAAAGAATTATAAAGAAGGTAATTTTATGACTATTTATTTAAGCAATAATTGGATTTTTTTTGCAGCGAATAGGACACAAGTTTTCTTAAAAGGACAAATCCACGATAACCTTAAGAAAACTCATAACAGCGCATGAGAACAATCGTTCTTTTAATTGTTGTAATGTAGATTTGGTTTGTAAGTTTCTTTGACATTCAGATTTTGTTGTTGTTGTTCTTTGGGCTTTGCCAATTTTTGATCAAGGAACAATGCCCTTATTCAATTAGTATACATGTGGGAATATTTTTGTTACAGCATACTAGCAAAAGTTTTCCATGCCAAAATATCTTTACCAAATGTTGATAATTATCTATCTTAAACTACAACAAACTATTGATTAACAAGAATAGTCAGTGGCGGTTCGTGGTAGTTATGAAAAAATCATTGCAGTACCTAGGTGATGAATCTGTGTTACTAGATCTTCCCTTTTTCGTCATACCTTATTTTCAACAAAAACGTTAAAAATAATATTTTTTTTAAAGGCATGCTTTTCTTAAACAATTCGTACTAAAAAGTAAGAAAAAATAGTTTTGTTTATGCATGACTAAAAAGAAAAGCATGAGGCGCTCTCTCATATACAGCCACTATGCATAAACAAAACTATTTTTTAGTTTTTGGTACGAATTGTTTAGGAAAAGGATGCCTTTAAAAAGTTTTTAAAAATTATATTTTGTGAGTTATTTCGGTGTTCGGATACTATTCCTCAAGCTAATATTTTGTGACACAAATCCTAAAATGTTCTGCAACCAGTCAAACGACAGATCGTTGCAGGCTAGTATTTATTTTAGGATAACGAAGTCCATATTAAAAAATATATGCTTTTAAAATATATAACTATATAGAAATATATGAAAGTAACAATGAAAGATTGTATTGTCACTGTCACCCGACTTACGTCGCTGTACAAAATTTCATCGTTGTTTGGCGTCGCGGAATGAGTTATTTTAACGTTGCAAGATTTGAGGACACCACGAACCATTGTGAACTAAAGAAAAGAATGTAAAAAAAGCAGTCGGCCATGATGTTGTAATTTCGAGTTAAAGAAGCATTTAAATATGCTTGTAATAAATTATACAGGGCAATTAAACTGATCACCATAAATATCTTTAATATCTGCAAACAGGAGGACGAGACCTTAAGTTTATACGTATTATGTGGAATAGTTAAAGGCTCCTAATTTCGGAGGTCAATATGACGCATTCTCGTGAGAACTCAATTTAAAAAGAATTTGACTAAGCATGGCTAAACAAATGAGGCGGAGCACAGTCGGGGGAACTGTGCTCACGTGCCACCGCCAGGCTTCAGCAGCAAGGGTCCTATGTAGATGCAAAAGTTTTGCTGAGACCTATCCAACGACACTTTAATCATTTTTCTAGCCTTAGTAATTTCTGAGTCGAAAGTTACTATGGAGATATAGACCCCCACCTCTACCTCGGGACCCGCTCATCTGATATGGATCATCTGTGTGAGGTGAACTCGAATCGCCGACATTTTTCTAACGACACCTCAACCATATTCGTTCCTGTATTGAAATTGTCGATGGTCTCCTTTAGTTGCTGTGAGCAAATGAGCCCCCCGTATCATGAGAACTGCTAATCTGATCTGGATGCTCTACACCCGTTTGAACTTGTCTCGCTGAGACCTTTCCAATGACACCTCAACTATCTTCGTAGGCCTAGTACTACCTGAGTTGAAATTTGTCAATTTTTCCCATTAGTTACTGTATGGAAATGGACTCCCTTATCTCGGGACTCAATCATTTGATTTGGATTATCTATACGGGTTTGAACTTGCCTTGCCTAGATCTTTCCAACGACACTTAAATCACCTTCATATCCCTAGTAGTTCCTGAGATGATGATAGTCGACAGACAGACGGACAGAGTGGTTATATAAAGGTTCCCATCAGTTGCTGCTGAAGGCTAAAGGTATTGCTAGGAGATTTCTTGATGTACAATACTAAAAACAATGAATTATGGGAAAAGAAACTGGTTGACATTAGTTGCGCCAAATGTTTTGTTTGAAGGATGGTTGAAGGAAAAAAGAAAAAGAAGAAGATGAGTGGAACTTCTTGAGAGTATCGAAGAAGGTAAGTGAATCATACAATATTAATAGATAATAATTAAAAAATCTAGCAAGGCCTTCCGTTTTCGGCAAATACTAATTATGATGGTATTAAAAGGCTGAACTTTACTTACTTCCCCGGATTATTTAAAACCTGGAAGGTTAGTTTAGGTTAGATTTTGTTAGGTTAGCTAAAGTTCATTGAATTTATTTATGCCCGCTTTTGGCATCATTGGGCCAGGCCGGGATGGGGTAGGCAACAGGATAGGAAAGATATCGGCTAGGATCTTACTTAAGGTAACATTTTCCTGGTGGAAACCCATACACTGTAAAAAGTGGAAACACGAAATGGATGAAAATTACCCCGCTTTATGGAGAAACAAAAGTCGAAAATTAGCGTTTTGTTGTACTTACTCTTAAATGTGGATATAGTGTAAGCCCTTTAGTCGAAAGACTGGTAACCTTAACTCCATTTTAAAGTTTAACATTTTCTTTGTAATAACTTAACGTTAACTGAAAATGGGTTGAAACTGGCCAAAGTGATTTGTCGGTGAACATTCAACTTATTTTACGCTTAAAATTCGGACATTTTTCTGCGAAGTGTAAGTTAAACTTGCAATTTTGAGGTTACGTAGTTTTCTGGATGAAGTTAAAGCCTTGGTTGGATATTCTATAATCTAATAACAGGAGTAACGTTACTTGCTTGTCACTGAACGTCCCGCCATTTTGAGTGTATATTGCTTTTACACTGTAAACAGTTCACGGGTAGACCGAGGACGGCAAGGATTGCATTGACGAAAAAAGCAATTAAGTTGGGCATAAATCTTTACACTGTAGCAAACGTATCTCTCCTTTTTTCCCGAGACTTCCTCGTAGTAAAAACTAAAACATGTTAATGATTAACCTCCTTCGCTGTAAAATCCTACCTATAAATATCACTCGGAAAGCAATGAGCACCAACTGCCTTCGTCGCTAAGTGGCGAGAGCATCTGACTAATATGTTAACAGACTTTGGATCGAAACCCGACCACATTAACTTTTTTTTTATTTTAATTTTAAAGGAACATTACCTTTTCTTTTTTACTTTCAAAAAATACTCTGCTTCAATGAAATATATTGGAAACGTCATATATAATATACACGCATTTTGTAATTTTAGAGAAAGTAAACGTTCAACGGAAAACCGGCTGAATGTGAGTTAATTCAAAAAATGGAGGCAGCTCAGCTGCCTCCATTTTTTGGATGAACGTTGTGTCTCCTATTTTTACAGTGTAGAAAACCTCAGTCAGAATGATCGTCCACGGGGTTCGGACTCACGTGTCTATCCGAAGTTCTCGACGTTTACCGCTCAAATGCGGGGGCTGGGTAGCAAAAGCATGAGCCTTTAGTAAGTGTATAAAGATTGAATTTGTTTGCAATAAGATCTGAAATCAATATTTAAGGGAAGTGATGAATCCTCCTGGAGAATATGCAAAGTTCATCCATGTTAAAATGTATGTAGTTTCAGGCGCGTATCCAGGATTTTCGTGAAGAGGGGCGCAGCTCTAAGGAATAGAGTGCGGATATTTGATCACCAAACTTTTTTTTTTAAGTACAAATGTATCATATTTTCCCCCTCATCTTGATTAGTTTTATCGTGGAATATAAATTCGGTATCTCCAAAATGTGATTTTTCTAGAAAAAAAAATAGATTTGTTTAGAAACAAATCCAAGCTTTCTCTGAGGTAAATTATTGACATAATCATATAAATATCAAAATATTTTTCCTTGAGGATGGGGCGCGCGAATGGTTGACTTTGGTTAAGAATTTGTTGACTTACTGTAAGAATTTACCAATTGATTTGATGCGTATATTGGGAGCACATATCGATTTCTGGTGTAAATTAGATCTTTCTGACAGTTCTGTTAATGATTCTCAGAATTACCCTGAGAATGTGAAAGTGCAAAATTATTATATTTAATGTAGTATAATGGACGATTGATTATAATTATTATCACCGATATTGATAATTTTTATTGCTGATATTGTTGTTACTATTATTATTTGTTGTCTGTCTGTTATAAGTGTCTAGACACTATTTTTCTTATAAATGTACTGTTGCTTACAACATAGAACTAATACCTCAAAATAATGAACACTAAAATAATGTAATTTTCTTCCTTTGAAACGTCAATATTATAACTTTGACATCGGGGTGACTAAGAGGTTAGCGCGCTCGATTTATGTGCGCGCGATCATGGGTTCAAATTCCCGCCAGGATCCATTGAACGGCGTGGTTCGGTGTCCAAACATTCGTAGGCTCCTTACTTAGAAACGTACCAACTTGTTTCGCGAATAACAATTCAATCAAGCAATATTAATTTCAGTTCATCGCAAGAATGTAGCAATCGTAAACGAACCTTAATGTACCTGCAGGTGATGTTTTCTGTAAAATTATTGTTGAACGTGTTAACCCTACATAGGAAGTTGTGCGCATGACGTCATATGCCCACTCTAGCTAATTTGTCCGCCCATTATTGCGAAGTGAATAAAGTATATTGGCAACACCAACAGTAGTACTAATGACAACTGCTACTGCTAATACAACAACAACACTACTAATAAAAACTACTAAGAGTAAAGCTACAACAACTACTACTACTACTACAGATACTATTAATAGTAGATTTCATTGCAATGCGAGACCTGGAGCCCGATCCTTCCTGTTCACACCAGCTTGTTGGATTTTTCTCTTTCTTTGTATATGTAATAAAGGAGTTTCCCCTCTTTTTGTAGTTATATATAAATGTATCAGCGTTCTGTGATTCTGCTTTTGTTCTAGCGGTTTGCCGGTATTCTCGGTTAATTTTGCTATGTTGTCCTCTGAGGCTTTTTGTGCTCATGTGTTTGGCTACGGATCCATAATGTGTGTGGATCAACTCTTCTCAGTGTCTGAGGTTTTCGTTTTTCATTAGGCACTATAGTTTTCCGGTTTCTGTGGATCATGGTTTTCAGCCGTCTGGTGGTCATGACTGTGGTTATTATTTTAGTATTCTAAATTTTGTTATTATGCAGTGATAATTCGTTTTAGTGGTCACCCAACCGTGTTCTTGACTGTTTAACGTGTAGCTTATTCTGCTGGTGACATTTCTGCCTTTTTTCCGCTTGTCTGATTGGTTTCCCCTTTGGGGAAGCTTTCCTGGTTTCTAGATTTTTCCGGTTTTCTTCTTCAGATCTGGTAATCATTGTTTGGGTCAACGGATTTCTTTTCAAGTATCCGGTTCATCTGGTCTCTCTTGTATTGTTTTGGACCTTAAAACAGCAGATTTCCTCTTTGTCTTTAACTCCACTGTTTTCTCCATTGTTTAAATTTCTTTGTGTTGTGAAATGCATAGAAAATTCCTCACATGTATTCACAGGTTGGCATTTAGTATGGGTATCTTAGGGCAGGTCCAAATATAGATGCTGACATAGGTCACAGGTACGGATTGTTCCAGTAGCTTTGCCTCTTTTGCACCCCACCTTATCTAATGTAGTTTTTGCATTAGAATCACCACCTCCATGTCTGGTGTAGGAAGCAGTGGGTGGGGTTCTTTACATTTGGAATAGTAGTCGTTAGAGATGGACTTTTGCCCTTTTCACTATTTATGCTGAGGTACAAGTTATTTGGTGGTACGTTCAAGCCTTTTGGTGTTCATCGTAGTATTCTAAGTACGAGATTTAAGTCTTCGTATGTGTTAAGTATTGTGTTTTGTTTCCATTTTTTTTCAGAGGGTTTAATTTGCCTTGTTTTTCCGTCACAGATCTACCATGGGTGGTGGCATAACGTACTAGGTTTTTAACAATCGTCATCGTGTTTTAGTTAATCGTCATCTTGTGCCTTACTAGGCAGTCACGGTTTAAGGCGCCTCAAGCCCCACTCCTTTGTTTTAGTGAGCAAGAGGCTTCTATATTTGAGTAAGTTCTTCACTAAGGTTGCGTCACTGACTTTGTATTAGTACCACATTTATTATTATAGGTTTTTAAATAATAAAAATCTAAATATGATTTTTCAGTGATAGTTTCCGGTTTCTCAGATTATTTTGGTCTTAACTCTTCGTATTTTATCAGTTCTGTGTAGTACAGAATAGTTTGTCAATTTCAGTTATTACAGACTAGCCGTTACCTCAACCGAACCCAGTTTTAAACCTAAGGTTTCTTTTTTTTTTCATTTGGTTTGTGCTACATTCTGCTTTAGCAGGATATTTGTATCAGCTTGCTAATTATTTTTAGAATTCTTTCCAGTACCCTCTCAATTTGTGGTTGGGCCAAGAGAATACCAGTTCTGCCCTGCTTGCTAGTTGAGGGCGCTACCTGTGGGTCTCCTATGTTGCTTCTTTTCCTTATACTTAGAAGTACGGTTTTGTACGCACAGTTTATTAAAATATTAATTACATTATTAATTCTGGTTTGCAACAATCAACATTTTAATAACAACAAGTTAGAGTTGTGATTTAATACCAACAATCGCAAAGACTATGGTCTCTTGAAAGCGTTTGGTTCATAAGATATATTTTTGGCATGAGCTGCAACACTGAAAATGGGGTTACTATGGAGCGGGAACATTGCAGTAAGTTCATATTGTGTCAAATAATGTTTATACCAAGTTTGGTGCAGATAGGTCTAACTGAATGCAAGCAATTTGAACAATTATTTTTTTTAAAATTGGTCTGGCAACACTGAAGTACTGCACGAATCAGAAAAGGTTCTAATGGGTTCGGATCTAGTTTCGCCAAGACCTTTCGAAAGACGCTTCAAGCATCTCTTTACACCTTGTAGTTCCTGAGATATAATTTTCTGGACACGAACGGACAGACGGACAGAATGTGCGGGATTAGAAGGTTCCTTTAGTTATAGCTTTGTTACCAAGGGACCTAAAATATTTAAACTAATAATTTAATTAATTTCAATGTTGTTTTAAATTAAAAATGGAAACAATTTATTCATTTTACTGTCATAAACAATGGATTCACTGTCTTTGATGGTACATTACATTATCTTGACGCCTACTAACTGTACAATCAAACTGATATTACGAAAACCTTGAGGTCACCTTCATACCATTATATATTAAAATCGGTTCAGTGGTTGCTGCGTTTTTTTTTTCACGTTTAATTTTATTATATAAATTATTTATTTTTTTACACTGAGCTATTTCTTGTCAAAAATCTGTCAGCAAGCATGAATGGCAGTTTCTTGTGCATACCATTAAAACATTTTATGCCTAGTGATGCATGATATTAACAAGAGATTTTTCTGGAGTTACCTTCCTACGCTTGAAGTGTTGCATAAGAAATCTTACAGCCAAAAGCATGGTATTCTGACATGCTTGTTTATAGTGGTTCACGTCACACAGGATGATTGATGTACTCGCCCTGGTTTAATAATTGGGAGAATCTTGCGTGGGTTAAGCTACCGCAGATTGTTTCTTAAGAACCCCCAAGAGCATTAGTATTACAAGGCTTTGGATCGTATCTCCCTGCTGACTGTTTTCAACCGCTTTCATTTGTATGTCCTCCTTTTGTTTTTCGGGCTCAGGCGGTGCGATACAACGCCACAGATAAATAAATGCAGTGGGAGCAAGGTAGTCAGAAGAAAAGAGATTGTTGGCTATTCTTATATGAGTACCTGTTCAGCGGACGACAGCGGTTGTCCCAGGTTCAATCCCTGGTATAGAAATATTGATTTTCATTTATTGCATCTATGGCTCAGGGCAGGATAGCGGAGCAGAAAGGATTCGGCGAGACCCTACGAAGATACCACCAAAGCATTTCGTAGGCATGACTGAGGAAAAAGTCTGGAGATAGCTACGGTTGGATGATCAGCCCCTGATATGGAACCCAGGACTTCCAGAAAGTGAAGCAAATGCTCTACCAACTGAGCTACGGCCGCTCAGTTGCTGGTGGAGGTTCCAAATCTCGGTTTTGATTCAGCAGCGTATGCCGACTAGCAAGCTAAATTACGAAGTAGCGAACGCCGCCTATGAAAGCCAGAGAAAAGCAGAATTCAGTGCCTTGAAAACGCGACACCCTGATTGATTCCCCTAGCACTGCATCTGAGTACTGCAACTAAGGACCTCAGAATATGTTCTAATTTCGCAAATAAATTTATTGTTTAAAACAATTGACATTATATGTAAAGAAGACAGAAATATATTCATCCATATTTTAATCATATTGTCGGTCAAAATACTTAGAAGCGTATCTGAAAATTTCAAAAATCTGTTCAGACCTAAGCCATAAGAAGCTCTCAATTTGAAAAGACACTTCGAAATATTGCCTTGAAGATCAAAACACTGAAAAAAAAAGGTAGCATATATTAATCACTAAGGAATACAGACTTACGACTTAGAGATTGAAACAATGCGAAATTAAAGTAACATACTGTATATTATACATCACACTACACTAACATACACACCACTACAGTAACGCGAAACGAAACGCCACACTCGGGCCCAGAAACAAAAAGCGAGAATATCTGACGCAGAAGATTTAGGAGATTGAGGAAAATGGGAAGACAAATAAGATACAAGATCTATACAATGGGGTAAATCGTTAAGGAAAGGTTACTAGCCGAGGTTAGGAATGATTAGAAATGAACGTGGAGATCTTCAGGTGGATCCGACTAAAATTGTCGATGTGTGGAAAAGTTATTTCGACAAATTTCTTAATGTACACAACGGGGAACAAACAGAGGAATTTGAAATCCATACCGCAGAATGGTTGATTCCCGAATCTAGCGAGATCGAGATCGAAATGTAGGTTAAGAAATTGAAAAACTTCAAATCACCAGGAATATACAATATTCCAGCGGAATTAATTAAAGCAGGAGGAAAGGCACTAATCAAGAAACTACATAAATTGATAAGTGCTATATGGAGAAAGGAGGATCTCACAAAGGAATGGAAAACCTCAATAATAATTACGATTTACAAAAAAAGGAGATAAATCGGACTGTAATAATTATCGCATAATCTCATTACTTCCAACCTGTTACAAGGTATTAAGTAATATTCTGTTAACACGCCTAAGTGTATACGTAGATGAAATAATTGGAGATCACCAATGTGGATTTAAAAGAAATAGATCCAGGCTGGACCAGATTTTCTCTTTGAAACAAATTTTGAACAAGAAATGGGAATACAATGGGACGGTTCACCAGCTATTTATTGATTTTAAGAAAGCATATGATTCTATCAAAAGGGAAACGTTATACAGTATAATGATACGATTTGGAATACCGAAAAAAATGCTTCAACTAGTGAAGATGTGTCTCAGCGACCCCACAAGCAGAGTCAGATAGTTTCAAGATTCGCAACGGATTAAAATCAGGCGATGCCTTGTCACCACTACTGTTTAAGATGCGATTTTAAAAATTAAAGAGGACAAAAAGGGACAATCATTGAATGGTTTGAATCAACTATTTGTATACGCGGATGATGTAGATTTAATAGGGGACGATATAGATGCACTACAAACCAACACCAAAATCTTAGTAGAAGCGTGCGATGAGACAGGTCTACAGATAAACATAGATAACACAAGATACATGATAACAAGCCGAAACACAGGGAATGAAGGAAATAAAAACATAACTATTAAGGACGAGATCATAGAGAAACTAAACAAATTTAACAATTGAGACCATATGTAACAAGCAAAAATGAGGCCACAAAAAATTAAAAGTCGCTCGGGGAACGCATGTCTCAATTCAGTCCAAAAATTTCTAACATCGCGATTAATATCAAGGAAATTGAAATTAAATATATATTTTGCGAAATTAAAGTTTACAAATATTATACATTTAAGCCACTACAGACTTATTGTCTTTAGAGATTGAAACATTGCGAAATTAAAGTTTACAAATATTA
>JAGDQP010036385.1:0-19096 GCA_022664845.1 Lepisma saccharinum | reverse complement strand
CCGTTAATCCACAATGCTATCGCCAACAAATGATTAATTTAAATCACACATTGATCGAAATACGACCGGAACGGGCCCGAAGACATGGCAAAGTGATTGTGTTACACGACAATGCTCCGTCTCACACAGCAAAACCAGTGAAAGACACCTTGAAAGGCATCCTTCCGCACCCGCCGTACTCCCCAGACCTAGCACCATCTGACGATCACCTCTCCGCATCAATGGGGCACACGCTCGCAGAGCAGCACTTCAGCAATTTCGAAGACGTTGGAAAATGACTCGACGAATGGTTTGCCGCAAAAGACAAGCAGTTTTTCTGGCATGGTATGCATCAATTACCTGAAAGATGGGCGACATGTCTAGAAGCCGATGACCAATATCTTGAATCAAACAAAATTAATTTCCTTTGAAAATTACGTGTTTTCTTTACCACAAAACCCGGCAAAAACTTATGCATACAAATGGTATCACAGCACTAACCTACCAAACAAACATCATACTTGATAGAGAACTTAGTAACAACGAGATTATATACATAAGAAAAGGTAGAAACTTACCATCAACCTTAACCATGAAACTATGTAACCGCTTAAGTGAATACAATGAGAAAGGTTTTACCCTGGAAGACATTAAACGATGCGAAGAGTTATTAGACACACAGATAAAGGTAGTGTGTACAGAGAACTTTAACTCTGGTATACCTTTACAAGAACGGAAACCACTTCGACGTAATCAACAGCATTGCAAGCCTTTATTGGAAGTAGCAACTACTTTCATAAGTGTGACAAACCATACAAATCAACCTCAAAACATACAACATATAAACTAGCAGTACCAGTTTGCTATATGTGTAGTCAACCCAAACACGAAGACCAAGACATTAATAAGATCCACTGTGAAGAATGTAATCGATACTGTTACAACGAATCCTGTACGAGTAACCACAAAATATAGTGTGACAATGTGTATAAGTGTAAATGTTGTAATAAGATCATAAACGATCCAAGAAACATAAGTGTGGTTATTACTTCTCTACAAACTGCCAAGAACCAGCCAAAGAAGTTGTGCACTGTTGCCTTATCCAGTACCTTAAACAAACAAGGCTGTAGGTGTGACGACGAATGTCTATGTAATACGAATAAGAAGTTAACTATTACGAAACTGTTTCTTCTGTTATATAAGATTTGTGGCCAAGAAGAAGTAGGTAAGTTTCTCGTAAGCGAAAGGATGATGTACGATAACATGTCTAATTGGATCCTACTTAAGTCGTTGTATACTAAGTGTAACGAAGACCAAGTAAGAACAGAAGCATTTAAACAACAGTTTAGAGACTTCCTGATTTACCAGGTTAAGAAGAGTAACAAGTGTAGGTACACAGAAAAGTATATCTTCTTTGACTACAAAGCACATCAAGAAACATGTGTGCACACAGCTAACTATGTAGTAGCCCATGATTTTGAAGGTAACAAGTACTACTTTGAGAATAACGATGACTTCTGTAAGTGGCTTATATCCAAAGAGCATGACGGTTACACGTGTATAGCACTTAACGCCAAGGCATATGACTCTTATTTTGTATTACAATACTGTATAGAGAACATTCTTAAACCATATACCATATACAACGGTTCTAAGTTTATGTTACTGGAAATACCAAAAGCAAACATAAAGATCATAGGCAATATCAACTTAGTACCACATCCACTATCATCCTTTCATAAGATGTTCGGTTTTGAAGAACTAAATAAATATTATTTTCCTCACTTGTTTAACAAGCCAGAGAATCAAAACTACATCGGTCCAATACCAGCCACTAAGTACTACGGGCCAAGAATGATGAAGAAAGACCAAAGAGAAAAGTTCCTTAAGTGGAATAAGGAAGTACAACAAGAAAACTATGTGTTTGACTTTAAAAAGGTACTAAGAGAGTACTGTGACTCCGATGTTGACATATTGAGAAAAGGTTGTATCGAACTTAGAAACCAGTCTCTAGAAATAGCCAACGTTGATCCTCTGAAGTACCTTACCATAGCCAGTGTGTGTATGGGTATTTTCCGTTTTAAGTACATTAAAGAGAAAACCATTGGCGTGATTAAAGAAGATAAGAAGGAAATGTTCTAAAACCAGTCGATCGCAAGGTTGAACTCCTTTAACAATTCTAGCATACAACACGCTTTAAACAATGGTGAAGTAACGATCTGCGACTCAAAGGTCGATGGTTATGACTTCACAACAAACACAGTGTATCAATACCAAGGTTGTTTCTGGTACCGGTGTAAAACGTGTTACGAAGACCAAACCAGCAACAACGTTAACCATGAAACCATGGAAGACCTATACTACAAGACAATCTTAAGAACACAACTTAAAACGCTGGTTACAATGTTATAGAGACTTGGGAGTGTAAGTGGACCAAAGATCCCAATCAGCAAATCGGAAGCGGTCCAGTGGCGGCCCAATTGCGACGTTTGGCGGCCCTCCGGCGAGCCTCAACTGTGGCGCGGTTATCGGGGCGATAAAATCGCCATCTATTACCCGGCTACGGCAACAAGGCGACTCTCAACTATGACCCGACAGTTTGCCGACTTTTCCCACCTTGTTCCCGCGGAGGCAACAAGGCGGGCAAAAGTAACACATATTGGTATATTGGACACATATATATAATATATAGGACGCAGTGGTAATCGATATTAAGTTAATCTTTTCGCATTGTATTCGCTGTTATTTATTTCGTAGTTAGTCAAGTTCTTCAGGGTCTGCGATGGGATTCGTGCCTCCGACTGTCAGCGCGAGATTTAGAAGTCTGATGCCTTAACCACTCGGCTATGCTGGTCTTCCAGCTGAGTGATGTTTTTTCATACCTGTTGTCGTACGACACACGTCACGCATGCGCGTATAACTTTCGGGAACGAAGCGCCTCGCACAAGCGGGCCACCAGACTGTTACTCGTGTGTCTTCGGCATTTAGGCAGGAGTCTGATATTTAACCAACACCCTGCGGCAACGAAACGACTCCCGGTCACGGGCAGTATGCTTCACCCCGACGATAATCCAACTGCAATCGGCAAAGGGGTGGCGATCGCGAGGAAAACAACCACTCCGCAAAAAAAAGTACATCTATCAAAGGAAACACATAGCACTTTGTACTCCTCTCAAAGACATTCCCTTTTCATTTTACAGCAGCCGTTCTCACTAATTTTTAGCGGTGAACAACGTGCAGAACGTATCACTGTACAGCAGGTGGCCCGATGGCGGCCGGGCTTCGTCTTGCAGAAAACGACTTCCGACTATTCCCCGTGGGTTGGGCCCCTGAAACTCCGCGACAATTGCTGATAGGGATGCGAGATACAAACAAATGATAGCCAAGACAAACGTTATAGAGAAGTTTAAGTTTCGAGACGCGTTCTTCGGTGTCAGAACAAATGCATCCAAGTTAAAGGTAACTAATAAGTTGATGAAGTACATTGATGTGTGTAGTTTGTACCCGACCGTTCTGTATTACGATCAGTTTCCAATAGGACATTAAACAACAATCATAAACATAAACCCTAAACTGTATAGTTTCAAGAAGTACTTAGGATACGTGAAGTGTAAAGCCCTTCCGTCTAAATACCTGTATTACCCTGTACTACCAGTTAAGGACAACAACTTAAATAAACTTATGTTTTCCCTTTGTAACCAGTGTATGACCGACCAAACACCCATGTGCACACACACCAATGACCAACGAATGACAATAGGAACATGGACCACAATAGAACTAAATAAGGCACTCCAAAGGGGTTACAAACTAATTGAGATTTACGAGGTACAACACTTCCAGAAGAAAAGCAACGAACTCTTTAGAGGTTACATACGAAACTTTATGAAACTCAAACTAGAAATATCACCATGGCAAGACGATTACAAGACAGTACACGACTACATAAACTATATTAAGGAGACGTTGAATATTGAATTAGAACATGATAAGGTTAAGTCTAACCCTGGTAAAAGAGCAGTAGCCAAACTATGGTTGAATCCTTTACTTGTAAGTTTGGACAAAGGCAAATTCTCACAGAAGCAGAATACGTCACAAATGTTCAACGATGGTACGATTTACTTCTGGGTGGGAAACATGAATTTCTGAATGTCTCTTTATATCGGATGACATGGTACAGAAGAACTATAAGTACAAAGACAATTCAACATCAACAAACATCCACATCGCAACTAACACAACAGCAAACGCAAGACTAAGACTTTACGACATGTTGGACAAGTTAGGAAGAGATGTGGTTTACTATGATACCGACTCTATAGTGTACATAACCAACAACAACGAAGTTAAAACAGGATGTAACCTTGGTGAGTGGACCGATGAGTTAGGCAAAGGAAACTACATCACCGAATGGTATTCAACAGGACCGAAGAGTTGCTGTTACAAGATCAACAACAATAAGACGGTTATAAAGATCAAAGGGTTTACACTTAACCACGAATATTCCTTAAGACTAGACGAAGAAAGCATGCGATACATCATCAACAAAGAGCAAGAAAAAGTAACCCTTAGATACGACCAGATACACAGAGACAAGAAGACAAAGGAACTAGTCAACACACCAACAGAGAAGGAGTTTAAAATGGACTACAACAAACGTGTCGTTTTACAAGAGGTCACAGGTATAATCTACACACAACCATAAAGTTATTAGTCCAACCACAAAACTTCCAACCGGACAATGTCCCGTTGCAAACTACACTGTTACCACTAAGTCTAAACAACAAAAACAAAAACCGAATCACAATACTATAACCACTAAGTCTAAACAACTAAAACTACCTACTGAGTCTATACCCTAAACCTAAACAACAAAAACGAACCACTAAGTACAACCGAAACCACAACACTATAACCACTAAGTCTAAACCCTAAGTCTAACCAACAAGTACAACCAAAACGAACCACTAAGTCTAAACAACAAAAAGTAACCACTAAGTCTAAACACTATGTCCAAACAACAACAACAAAATAAACCACAAAATGATTTCTACCGATATTCCCTTAAAAGACCGTTTATTAAACTACGAAAACGAAATCGGAAATCATTTTAATTTCTATAATAAAGGGACCGAGCATGGATTCCATTATCGCTAAGTTGAACAAAGTAAGTCAGCATGCAACCCAATACGAAAACTTAATTGACCTTCCGCAGAACAAGAAACTACGAATCAAAAAAGCTGATTTGCAAGAGACAAAGGCAGGTACTAAGGTAGTTTTTACATACGTGACTACAAAGTGTTTTTGCCAGATAGATATCTCGAAGCGTTTGATGAGAAAATTAGAAAGGAAATCAATAAGGGTCAAGAAGACTTATACATCGTTTATGAAGGTAAGTCAAACTGGTTGATGGTAGAACGAGTTTAAAGGCGCGGAGAGTGAAGAACAGACAGAAAGCAGTAATGATGAAGGAGAAGAAGTTGATGAGTAAAACGTAATTAGTAGGTTAACTTAGCATTAAGGTTTTATGGTCATAATCATGAAACCCGTTTACACGTCTACTCAACTTACTGATCCAGATGTTATGTGTGTTGTTAAAACCTAACCACTTAACGTACACTTGATCACCTTTCTTTCTAAGAACTTTTCTCTACCAAGTATACATTAAGATAAGCAATAGTGAAGAAATGCACCATCACTTTCAAAATAAATTTATGTACACTATCGAAAAGTACTTCAAGAAGAGTTCTGGCCAGTACGATCGTCCCCACCAAACGCCCAACGGTTAAGAGACAACACCTACCTCATAAAGTCGACATGATCAAACAAGAACGGCCTGCTTTCAAGACAATAAGTCATCAAAGTCACCAATTCACTTTTAAGAATCTACTTCATCATAACCTTCACTATCATTTTCACTGCACAAATTTGATTCTGGTTTAGATGCTTCTATTAACAGCATTTCTTTTTTAACAGTATTTCTCTAACAGCATTTATTTAACAGTATTGATTTTTCTAATAACGCTGCTATTAATTTAAGATCTTGATGAATTAGATTAATATGATCGCAAATGTTTTTCATATTTATTATATAGAAAATCTTTAAACTTATTCATTTAAACAAGCGGTTCTTGATATTTCTACATCTGTGAACGCTTCCCAAGGAGCATTATCTTTAAATTCGTTCATGAATGATCCAAATAATTTTTCATTTCTATTGTCACAATATTCTGCTATTATGTCCCAATCAATTTTGTCAGCATATTCTCATTATGTCTTCTGATAACTCTTGATAATATGTTAAAGCATAAAAAATCAGGCTATCATCATAATCTCTTATGAATTCATCTGATAAGGTCTGACACTCTGATATTAGGTCAAAGTTAATCTTATCATCATACTTTCTCTTAAAATCTTCAGATAATTCACCTTCACAAATTGTATTCCATTGATCTTCAGTTAAAGTGTCTAACTTACTATAATAAAGGTTCATAGCCCTAGATTTTAATATAGCAAACATTAATTTTTCATCGTACACTGTAATTGCTTTCTTCATAAATGATCTAACGTACCTAAGGACAGACTAAAATAGATTTGGTCTTTAGAATTTAAATGATTACATATGTTGTCGAATACAGGTTTACAATTAATTTCTAATTCCATATTTACCATATCTTCTATATTTATTATAAAGAATATTTATTTTTCTGTCTTCTTATGATCACCAAGAAGTTGTGTATGGAGTTGATGTGCAAACGGTTTATTGCCTCTTGAAGGCGTTATGTTTGATATTTGGTGATGTGACTGTTGACGATCCCTGAAACCCATGAAGCTATTGATTTTGTCTTTAGAATTTAAATGATTACATATTTTTTTTCTTTTATTGCTAATTTCCATAAAAGCAATATAACTTAATTTATCCAACTACTAAGCGAATCATCTAACCCTAACCATTTAACATATTCGTTATCACCTTTCTTCCTTAATACTTTTTCCACAATATACTCATTTTTATATTTACTTTTTAATAATTTTGGTTCATAAAACCTTCCTTTAACTTCTTCGTTATTTAATTCTTTTATTCTAAATGTTGTCCCTAATAACAAATACTTCTGTTGACCAATTAGGCGTATAACCTTTCTCAAACAATCCTTTAGATTTACTTATACGAATATAATCATCAATTTTATACTTTAAGTTTACATGCTTATATCTTTCTTATACACTTTTTCTAACATCATTAGCTTATTTTTATTATTTCCTTCTACAGGCTTCATACCAATTGTTCTTTGAACTTTATTATTATACTCATGAATTATTTTTTGTAATATCTATACCGATTTATAATTTCCTTGTGTAGTACATTTTTTCCACATGTTTTCTTTAGGAGTTCTAATGAAACGTTCTACGATAAAAGCTTTCTTAAAGCTATAAGATGAGTAATGGTTGATATTAGGGCTTTTCGTCAACTCTTTAAAGTCCTTGTTATAAAATTATTTTCCTTAATCAGTTTGTAAATTATTAGGTATTTCTAAATTTTAATGTTGATTCAAATGCTTTTGTAACATAAGACCAGTTTTATCTTTAACAGGAATAACAAACACGTATTTAGAAAACACATCAATTATTGTTAGTAAATATTTATAACCCTTATTTAATTTGGAAACTCCTTTTAGCACACCACTATCCATTTCTTACAAGATCGGTTGGCCATAAATCATCTATACCTTTTGTAATAACATTTAATCTTTCAAAGTTTTTTCCTGATGGTTGATGCATTCCTTCAATAATTTCTTCTCTAATGCCTAAACCTGCTTCTAGTCCATCTTTCTTCACAAACAGAGTCTTTGAAATACCACATACAACACATTCTCCTTTCTTTATATATAATCCATTTTTTTGTTCTATTCAAATGTTTAATTTCTTTCGATTTGGTATTTTTCTTACACTTAACACAATACATTCTCGCTATGTATTTTATAGAAAATCATTAAAGTCCTGGTTCGTTAATAATGAAGATATGAGGATCTGGTGTTGAAGGTCCCTGTTTCAGTGATTTTATCTGTTCAAATGAAACCTTATCTTCATCATCAACGTTATTAATAATTGCGTTTCTAGTTTTTTCGTGTCCAAGTAGCGTAGCGACGTCCTTTCCTTTATTATCCATGACCTAATATTACATGAGGAACATCCACATCCTCATTTTCATTATCTGATTCAATAAACACATCTATATCATTAGTTTCTACATACATAACAACATGTAATAATTGTCCTTCCATAGCAGAATTTTTATTTGGGTGAAACGCTATTATATCGTTAATCTAAAAATTAACAGATTTTTTTTCAATTGGTGTGTCATTTAAAAACATGTCCACAAAGTAATTAAAATGATTTAATTCTATGTGTATTATTTTACACTATAGAGAAATTTAAAAGCATCAGACATGTTAAATACTCACAAAACTGGATCTTTAATATGTTTTACTTTCAAACGACATGGTAGTTTTATACTTTCTTTGTTTATCGCTTTTTCAAGTTGTTTTAATGTAACAGCATCTTGTTGATCAACACCATTAAATATATTAACGAGTCTTTTAGTTTTAAAGTCAACGCATTATCTTTGATTTGTTGTATACACTTTAATTACGCGTATTTCGCTTTGTCTTATAAAATTTAGAAACTCTTTTCGTAACAACATCACTAAGATAAATATTTGAAAAAAATTCTTATCTTTACCATTTCCAAAAATATCCATATTTATTATAAAGCAAATGGTAATTCCCAACCTAACTTCTCAAATAACGTTTCAATATAGTTTCATTCTTCTTCGACTTTTTAAACTCAATATCAATATTTATGTTATGCTTTCTTAATAACGAATACAAAGCATAGGTGCTACTTCATAATTATAAAGGCCTGACGTTTACCAAAGTAAAGTTCGTAAAAGATTAAAAATAATTGTTCAAACTCAAACGTAAGTGTTTGCTCTAAATGTAGTAAATTCAATGGTTTCTGATATTAAAAGTGGTAGTGTATTAAATAAATAAATTAAGTATTAAATATTTATATTAATTGTTCATAATATTTGAGATACTTAAGTTCCTTTAAAACTCTTAATGTCTTGCACTGATATTTAATCTTTTAATTTGTTTTGAAAAGCTTTATCTAAGTCATTATAAATACCTCGTGGAATAACTTTGTTTTGTAAAGCTTGTATACGATAGAATTGCAACTTAAATCTTTTTGTACTATTACACCATGGTTTTCTTATGTCACAAGCACTTTCTGAATTCATACTGTTCTCCATCAAGTCTCATAATGTCATTTTCGGAAGTAACTTATAATAATCATCTCTTATTACCGGCCGAGGGATATAACTCTTCAAATTTACTTAGATTGTTTTTATCTTTTAAATCTACATTCTGAACATACATACAATACAGATTACACTTATACTTACGATAATCAT
Source organism: Lepisma saccharinum (assembly GCA_022664845.1). NCBI lineage: Eukaryota > Metazoa > Arthropoda > Insecta > Zygentoma > Lepismatidae > Lepisma > Lepisma saccharinum. Next base: position 9,645 of record JAGDQP010036385.1, on the reverse strand, counting down.
CAACATGCTCATCAAAATACTTAACAATATTTTTATGTATAACTTCCATGTTTAGACAATAAACATTTTATGACTATATAACATAAACATTATTAATTCATTTCTAATTGATATATAACTTCACCAAAAGAACAACCTTCACTCAATAATTTTAAAACCTTAACACAAAGGTGTCTACAAATAGCAGAATTAAAGTTATGTATACGATTATCATTATAAAACAGATTTTGAGTTCCAATATATTGCATTAATGGCTTAGGCGGAACACCTCCATAAGAATCAAACGCATTCTTAATATCTTTATCTTCCCAGTAACATATCCAATATGTTACAATGTTATCACGTTTATCTAAATTTACAACACCACATTCTCTATCTTTAGGTCTTTTAGGCAATTCGCCACTCATAAACACTACTCTAAAATATTTTATATTTGATTCTTTCACCAACCTCTCAATATGGAAGCTGGGTAACGGTTTTAGTTTTTTGACTTTCTACTTCTAACTTTTCCAATTTGCTTTTCTTCCATAGCTTGATTATGTCTTTTTTGTTCTTCAATTTCTTCTCTGTTCTTTTTTGCATCAATTACGATTTTTGCAACAGCTGCTTCTCCTCTTACTAAAGACACTACAGCTCCTAATGCTGCAAGAATGCCTGGTATTGTAAAAATAAAACCACTAATATGTTCTTTTGGCGAATTCTTAATCTTTTTCAGTTGCGTTGTATTTAAAGTTAAAGCCATTCCTTTACCTTCCTTATTTTTTATCTTTATCATTAAGTTGTTCCTTTGTTAATACCTGATCATTTTTTAAAGTAATTAACTCATAATGAGGAATATTAAACCTACAACCTTTTATCGAACACATCCTATTCATTTAAGAGAAAATCTTTGTTTGTAATTGTATGGTTGTAGTTGCTCCGCCAAAATCAATCAAGCCATCATTCTCATCAGTTATTTTTATTTCCAATTCATCAATTTTATCTCTTGTTATAGGAAAAAATAATGGATAAGCTGGTTCATATATAATACTATGTTTAAAACTCAGCCTTTGTTTTAAATGTTGCTATAAGTCCTGTTTATCTGTGTGTATAATCACTACATTTAACAAACATCCCATCAGCTACATTACAGTGAATATCTATAGAATTAAATGGATAAAATTTAGGTTATTTGCTTCCAATATGTAACTTATTCTTTTCTAGTGTTTCATACTGTTCAAAACCAAGAATAACATCCATATTACCCATCATTAAATCTTTATCATCTGTTGTTGTTTCTACCCTGTTTAGTGTACGGTTTTCTGATAAAGTAATATTGATATTTTTTGATTCTATATAATCACCAAGATTTTTTAAACTTTACTGTCCTTTTGGTATGTATACATAATTATCATCATCCTCGAAGAAATAATTATTAATGTTTGGAGTTAAATATGTGGTATAAAAACCCACTACACCTATACTTAAGTTGTTAGAATTCTCTAATTCGTGATGTAGTTTCAATTTTAATATCGATTAATTACCACTCAATTTAAAAACCTTAACCATTTATTATATAACAAGTGAGTGAGTTTGATTTACCTAAAGATATTCCAAGAGAAAAAGTAATAAAGTTAATAGAAGACATTATTCGAAAATTAAATTATAGTGTGAAGAAGAAAAGAAGAAATTACGTTTTGTTAAATATGCTTACTACAGACTAATCACTTTATCGGTATTATTATCTGCAACAAATGGTTTTATTAATGTGTTTATTCCCCTCACTCTATATTCAATAATAACAACATCTTTTGCTACAGGAAGTGCAGTTCTTACAGCGTTGTCTTCTAAACTAAACATTAGCAAAAAGCAAGATTAATATAAGACTATTGTGAATTGTATTAACTCATTTAAAGAACAATTAGAAATGAAAATAACGTTGAATGGTGATATGGATGAAGAATATATAAAAGCTACTGTACATAAGATTCGAAAGCAACTTAAAACTATAAAGATTTAAGATTTTGTATATGATAAATGGGTGATAATAAACTTGTGTTGTTTAACTTTGAAGAACATGAGTTATCCACGATTCTAAACGAAGACAACAACGTGTGGTTTAAATACCACGATTTTAGAGTACAAAGACACTCGAAAGGCTAAGTTCCTAACACTTATCGAAAATCTTAATCATCCCTCCCTTCAAACGCACAACCACACACAATTTTCATTAACGAACCTGGGTTGTACTCTTTACCGATGAGGTCAAACATGAAGGAAGCAGAAAAGTTTCAAGCCTGGGTTGTAGAAGAAATACTACTTTCAATAAGACGAACAGGAGAATAAAAACTCACACAACCAAACGAGATGCTTCAAATTAGTAACAGCTCTTCAGAGTCAACTAGCTATTCAAACTAACACTATTAACACTCTCAGTCATAAGTTGTTTAACCGAGAAAACCTCATCCGCTCGATAGAACCTAAGGTAGTTAATGATAGATATAACCGATTAAAGATACACAAGTTCGTTCTTATTAAAACCACTTTAAACCAGAAGAAGAACCCGACGAGCTAGACATTGAGTTTCACTATTACGTTATAAGGATTCAGATCCAAAACCTAAACAAAATACTTAAAGAACTCAAGGAACAATATCCTAACATGGAGATTCTATTAAGTCTTGAAGAACCAAATGCTATTAAAGTTTTCAACAGAATTAAAGAACGATTTAAAGACAAGATTAAAATCAACATAACACACATGGCTTCAACGTTAAAAGAATCCAAGGTTGCACAAGAGATAATGAAACTCCACCTTGATAAGATCCAAGAAGTAGAACAGAGCAACTAAAGTATTTACACTACTGCATGACTTAGCGTGTGGTTTTATGGTTTTAACTATCGATTAAAGACAATCGATTAAAATAACGTGATAAACATTTTCTACATAATAAATGAGTAAGGTTAAGAAAACTATTAATTGGGATGTAAAGGAAATGGTTAAAGAAAAATCAACTAGAAAAAGAAATGAGAATTATTACCTGATGACATACGCTGCTTTATCATAGGTCCATCTGGTTGTGGAAAGACTTTTCTATTGTTTAATTTTCTATTACAACCAGGCTGGTTAAACAACACATATTTGTATATACAGTAAATTCCAAAAGCATGAACAAACGTAAATACCAACAATTACAAAGACGATTTGAAGAAGCAGAATTAAATTTTAATAAGCAAATGGCAAAATTTTTAACCAGTAACGACTCTATTGTACCTATTGATGGATATGAAAATTACTCCATTGTTGTGTTTGATGATTTTATATTAGAAAACCAAAACAACATTAGAAATTACTTTACAAGAGGAATACATAAGCATTTAGTTTGTTTGTATCTTGCACAAACATATTCAAAAGTACCTAAACAATTAGTGAGAGATAACGTCATTTTGTTATGTATATTTCGTCAAGATGATACAAACCTTAAGCATGTGTATAATGAGTTTGTTGGGGGAGACATGTCATATGATAAATTTTAAAAGATAATTTCTACGTGTTGGATAGATGATAATGGTTTTATAGTAATTGATATGACAAGAAAGATAAATAATGGTAAATATAGAAACAAGATTAACAACTTATAAACGTTGAACGTTGAACATACGATATTTATACGTTTTAACGTTATACGTTTTTACGTTTGTTGTTACGTTTTAACGTAATATGTTTCTACGTTTGTTGTTACGTTTTAACGTTATACGTTCTTACTAAGGGATTTAAAAACTGGAAGGAAGAAAGAGAAGGTGTATATGATAAGTTTAAGAAGCAAGAGCAGCCTGAAATTGACGCTATTCATGCTTTATTAAACGACATTAAGGAAGTAACAGAACAAAACAAAAATTTAATAACAGAACTTGTCCCTGTTACATATAATACTACGAGGGTAGATCCTAACTTATTTAAAACGCCTCCAACATATAGAAAAATAAATTATGATAGTTCTATAGATGAAAATGACTTACCAGTAACAGAAGAGTTAAACATGCGAACAAGCAAACTGAGGGAATAGAACCTTTAACAACTCATTTTGGTAAGATTGCAAAAAATATTATGATAGTAAAAATTATAATATATTTGGAATAAGACGTGCTGAAGAAGTTGGTAAAATTGTAAATAAAGTTAGAGATTCTGAAGTTAAAGTTCAAGGTGGCAATTTGATGGTTAATGGAAAATTGTTAAAAGGAACATAAGGTTTATGGGAATTATTAACAAGAAAAATACAAAATTATACACAAGACGATGAAGTTAATTATTTTGAGAGATTAATAGATTCTGATGCAATTTTTCAAAATAATGATCCAAAACCAATAAATATCTTCGAGAGGTGAGAAATATAACAAAATCAGTAAATTTTATGGGACAAATACTATTATTCAAAGTTTTAAAAAGAAAAAGAAATCGCCTAAATCTGGCAAAGGAATTAAACTATATACAGCACTTCCTAAAGAATATATTTGGATGGATGGTGTTAGAAAGTTAATAGATAGATCAATTGTTATTGATGGAGAAGAAAAATCAGGTAATAATAACTTTTGTAATGAACAGGCGAACATTTAGTAATTTAAGAACCAAATAAAGATATAGAATTGGCTTTTAATGTTGAGGATGGATTTATTCATCCTCACAAAGCATATTGTTATGTGAAATTTGAAGTTATACTAGCTAGTGCTGGAGGAACATTTAGCGCTACTGATACGAAAAAACTAGAAAATAATTTCTTTCCATTCTTTTTTTTTCAAATTTGAAAGCTTGGAGTTATTATAGATAAGATTGAATTACCAGGAATAACTTCAACTGTAATTAGAACTTCAAATATGTCTAAACTTGAAGGATTCTATTTCAAACAAACTGGTTTCGAAACACATAACAATTTAGGAGGAAAAAAGAGCTTTACTGTTCTATTTCCATTACGATTAATACCAGGCTTCTTGAATGATTATAAAGAAATAATGTGGAAAGAATGTTTAAAAATAACGTTTACAAATGCAAATAATATTAATGTTATTTTGAACAAATGGAAAACATCATCTGCTTCAACTGAACCTCATAACGGAAAAATAGCAATAAAAAGTATGGAGATAAGATTGCCAGAGTTGAGAATGAATCTAATTGTGAGAGCAAGTTAAAATATTTATTTTGAAAGAGCCTAATATCATGTATTCATTTCACATGTATCAGTGTGTTGAAAAAATGTTGAAGGATCTTTCTTTGAGTTTGATGTAACCACACAAATTAATTCGAGACAATTTGATATGCCTGATTTTGTAATTGTGACTTACCCACCTGGTAGAAGTAAAGATCAGGCTAAAGAAGCTAATAAAATTGACCATTGTAAAGTTAAAAATATTTATGTAAAAAATGGTCGAAATGAAGTGTTTCCCGAAGAAAATACTAACTTACATATAGCAAATCATGACTATTTTAAGATGTATGAAGATTACACTGCATTTAAGAGAATAACATGTGGAAATACATAAATGTATTATGATTCAGATGAATTCATTAAAATGAGACCAATGCTTGTGATTAATTGTAGTAGAAGAAAGAATGTGTATCTAAATGAAAGAACAAATATAAAAATAGTTGTAGATTTGTAAGAATCTTTAGCTGCTAATACAATTTGTTATGCAGTGTTAATTGGTCCGAAGAATTTTATATATGATCCAAAGAATGAAAAAGTAATTGAATAATTTTAAGTATGTATTGGTTTTTATGCATTATTATCCATAAAATCAGACACTTAAATATTTTCTATATAATAAATCAGAAATGGCATCACATTTAAACAAGATGAATAATATTAATATTTTAAAAGTCGTTCGTTTACAGGATTTGGAGAAAGGTAAATCCTATGAAATAACTTTATGGAAATTGATTCAAACTAAAATTACTGGTGATAGAGTTTTAGTGCAATTAGATCAAAAGTATAAACCTTATTACCACAGAGATATAATGAAGATACTGAGTCAGTTTTAAAATAAATGTAGACTAAGAAACTTTCTATGGGGTATGAAGGGTTAAAATATTTAAGTAACGGTTATAGAATGCATCAACTATGCTTTAAAAATGAATCTAAGGACTAACAAAAATGAAATTAAAAATCTGGTATAAGATAAAATAGAGATATTTATATGGAAACCTCAAAAGAAATTTATCCTTACTAATAGTTTTAATGTTATTGTGAAAGATGTACAAGACAATACACAATTAATCGATGTTTATTTTCTTTGAGTTACGAACAGTGGACAGAGTTTACGAAACTATTATTTCCGATCGAGAATGTAGTTATTAGAAGATTTCACTATCAGTATGCATATTTGTAATGTTTAGATAAGTTTTATGGCTATAAGAGCCGTAAAACTGATGTTATCCTTAGACATAGACAATCGACAATACACTAGAAAGTGGCATAAAGAATTAGTATTCATTTCACCGGTGGAATTTTCAAAATATTTTCATAAATAGCTGAGATATAAATTCGGAATGTTTTATCCTTAATTTTATGTAACCGACAGTACGCTCTAAAATCGGCATATAAATTAGAAATCATTTGGCGTTTGAATTTTCAAAATCGGTTTACAAATAACAGAGAATTTATTTTTTATTTTTTAACCCTTTCCCCTGAAAATTCGAAGTTATGCAATCCCGCAACACTTGCCCCCTTAAACAATGTATATGTGGGCTACCCAAATCTGGTGTAAGATTGACAAAATATTCAATAGGAACCTAAGTATCAATATTCTTATTATTACTATGTTTTAAATTAGTTGCTCATGTAAGGAGTTGACTATTCAAACATTTATTCATGTATCCAATAGATGGCGCTGTCCACGTTTTAATTCATCAGTTTGCTGATGGATGTTGCTGCTTGTTGCTTGTTACTTGCTTACTTGTAGAAGTGCTTGTTCATATATAAGGACCGATTTAACCATCAATCAATTGAATACGTGTTAGCCGTGCGTGTTCGTTTGAAGAGTTGATCGCCCATGAGTGAGTTAATGGCCAACAACGAAGGTTCGAATCCTGCTCCCGTCCGACGAAGAATTTTCACTCTCTTCTCTTCAGCCAAGACAGAGGAAGTTGATGTGAAAGGATACTAACGCTAGTCAGGAAAAACAGAAGCAAACAGAAAGAAAGAAAAGGAGCTTGAGAGGCAGCGAAAGAAACACAGCAAGCAATAAGCTCTAGACGTATGTCCTCTCAAGTCTTCCTGCGCACAGGTTTTGCTATTTTTTTAATTAATAAGTGTTGCTGACTCCCTTATTTATTGGTCGATTTTCAACATTCAAATGGCATTGGGAAAAGAATAAATCGCTCTAAATGTTTGCGCTAGGATAATTGGGAATTGGTTCAATTTGATCTAGCTTAATGTTCTTAGTGTTCGTGTGTCCTTAGGGTTCGTTACTTGGACATTGGGCCTAGGTTCAAAAGTATTGGCTAAAGACCCTTAAAGGCTGTGCTGTCCTGAACGTCCTCCCTTACTACTGTACAGGAAACACCATGTTTCATTTCCTGTTATTATCCTGTTCAAGAATGTTCCATCAGCGTCAGTACTACTGATCAGGTCACCGCAAAAGGTCATCCGCTTCTCACGTTGTTCTTGTGTTAGAATGCGTGTCACACTGTGCTGGATGGCACGCCACATGTTGAAGTCATCCGTCAGAATTGTGTGACACGTTGCATGGCTGATCCGTACTGCTGCTGCGATGTCGTCTACCGACTGGGAACTGTTAGCGCGCACCACCATTGCAGCCTCTTCTATCTTGCGTTCAGTTCGGACTGTTGTTGGCCGACCAGTACGTTCATCATCCTATAAACCGTTTCTCCTCTCCGCAAATCGTTGCAGCCACTTAAACACAGCATTGCGGCCCAGGACATTATCACCGTACACTTGTCTGATCATTTACAACGTTTCTGTTGCGGATTTGTCTAGTTTTTGGCAGAACTTGATGTTTGCCTGTTGTTCAAACTGCGACGTTCTCTAACTCCGCCGCGGCGCATTCAACTACTTTCACAACAGAGACAGTCTGTTTACACTCTATGCACACACCTGCCTCTTGCGATCTCAGTAACTTCAAGTCCGACAGAAATGAGCCATACACCGTTTGATTCATAATAGGCCCAAAGCATGAAATCCCCTAGCAAATAAACTCTAAAACTGACAGGTCCTTTTCAATCGCTTAGTATACTAAATCCCCACAATTCTTTGTCCCCCTCCCCTAGATCTCAGTAACTACAGGTCATACAGAGATGAACAATGCACCGTTAGATTCGTCATGGTCTCAAACGGTGGTTAAATATATCAGTTTGACTCTAAATGTGGCTGGTCTTTTTAAATCGATTAGTTTTCTACATCTCTATGTAGAGTTCATATCCAAAACCACTGGAGCTATAAACTAGCTATAGTAACTAGTAGGTTAAGAAAACATTACAAAATGTTGAAAAAATCGCCCCCTTCGATCCAAAATGGGCGCCAAACATATTGTTGTAAAGATGTCATAACTTAAACGGAAGAAGTTAGAGAAACGAAATTTGGTACGAAGGTACATCATCACTATTATGTTACGAAAGTATTACAAATTGTCTCCAAGACACCATCATGGATCCAAACTGCGGACCCTAAAAAACAATTTTCCACAACGTTTCAGCTAGAGATACGAAATTTGGCATAAAGGTGTATTAATACAAGTAGTTTAGAAAATGTTACAACATTTAGAAAAGTCGCAATTTCGGAATCACAATGGCCACCTGAAACCATTTTCCACACCGTTCGAGCTAGAGAAATGAAATTTTGTATGAAGGTGTACCATCACAAGTAGCTCGCGACAATATAATAAAACGTTAAGGAGTCATCATCTTTAATTCAAAATGGCCGCCCAAACCCCATTTCCAACACCACTGAAGCTAGAGAAACGATATTTGGTATGAAAGTGTATGACCAAGAGTAGGTTACAATAAATGGGGCACACCTCCCCATATTGGGCCGCAGTCACCTGGGGGTATGAGGGTAGATCTGTACCATGGAGACTGAGTCCCCGGGAGAGTCTGGTTACGATAACCAAATGACCGTAAATTTGGCGTAAAGTTAAATTATCAAGATTAGGTTGCGAGAAACATTAAATGATCAACAAGTCCCCAGGTTGAATCCAAAATTGCCGACTAAGATTCATACAGAAAGCATATTTCGCTCAAACAAACGTATTTCTACTCAGAACGACGTGCATCATTGGTATTAATGTATTTTGCTACCCGCAAGATTGTACTTCAGCGGTTCCATGTATTCGAGCTATTTTCGGCCGCCATCTTAAAAAATGAGATTTCCCTATAAATTCGGAATTTTTTGAAATATCTCGTCCAAACCTGCGCATTTCGACTGAGACTAATTTAAATATACTTAAATGGTTTTTAAATATATTTAATTGGTTTTCATGTGTTTTCGGTACCACCGGCCGCCATCTTGAAAACACTTACTTTTTCCCAGATCTTCGGTGTTTATGGGAAAATTTCAACCAAACTAACATATCTCGAATCAAAGGGTACCTCAATTTTTTTTCATTTCTTTTCCGTACCTTCGGCCACCATCTTGAAAAAATGGACTTTTGCTATATC
>JAGDQP010036383.1:0-19096 GCA_022664845.1 Lepisma saccharinum | reverse complement strand
CTAATTCCGTTTCGCGCTTGTTCCTGTCGCTCTAATTCCGTTTCGCGCTACTTCCTGTCGCTCTAATTCCGTTTCGCGCTTGTTCCTGTCGCTCTAATTCCGTTTCGCGTTTCTTCCTGTCGCTGTAGTTCCGTTTCGCGCTTGTTCCTGTCGCTCTATTTCCGTTTCGCGCTTATTCCGTTCGCGTTAGTTCCGTTTCGCGCTTATTCCGTTCGCGTTAGTTCCGTTTCGCGCTTGTTCCTGTCGCTCTAATTCCGTTTCACGCTTGTTCCTGTCGCTCTTGTTCTGTTTCGCACTTGTTCCTGTCGCTCCAATTCCGTTTCGCGCTTGTTCCTGCCGCTCTAATTCCGTTTCGCGCTTATTCCGTTCGCTCTACTTCCTTTCGCGCTTGTTCCGTTCGCGTTACTTCCGTTTCGCGCTTGTTCCTTTCGCGCTACTTCCTTTCGCGCTTATTCCGTTTCGCGCTTATTCCGGCGACCCGATGACATATTATGATCAATAAATTAGTTAAAATGTTAGCTGATGTTCAATACATAAATTTAGATAAAAAAACTGCAATGGTACTGCCTGTGACAAAGTTTTGGAGCATTATGTAAGTTTTCTCGGTCTGAGCCAAAGATGCCTAAGAACAAAAGTGAACAGAACTTTTCTTTCATGCAGAAGGGTGCTAATGAGATACATTGCATTCCTAATGTAAAATTTTTTTAATGCATTTTTTATCGTAAGAACATTTAATTTTTCTGAACTAAAGTCTTTCTAAAATGCATTAGATGTGTTAAGTAGTGAATATTTGTAGTGAGAAGGAAAAAATAAATAAAAAAAACATATTTTTTTGGGGTGGTGAAAAAAAAATACTGTTCTTTTCCCCGGCCTTTAAAACTCTATTCGGACCGCCTCCTGCCTCCGAATCTGGTAAAAAAAAAAGAAACATTTCCGGTGTGCTGTGTTTTACCGCTTTGTTTCCGGTGTGTAGTCAAATTTTGGTTTAAGAGCTTGATTAATTGCGCTACACAAGAAATGCGCTTTAAATACACTTGAGAAAAAAAACTGAATTTCACTTCCTATCTTGATGAAATCGACCCTCCTGAGTCGATTAAGCAAGGTTTCAGTTACGTTTGAGTGAATTAGGGTTTCCAGGTTTGTAGTATGTCAATACTGGATAGGTCATGACTCATGTATTCATGACAGGTAACAGAAGGAAATTTTGTCATCCTGATAGTTAGGCAATTCTCACAATAAGATAAAAAATGCATAATAAAAAAGAGAAAACTCTCAGAAGTTCATTACTGAATTTGAAGCATTTAAATTATGTTAATTAACAAATCGCTATGTAATTTAAATTGCATAGATTAAATTTTACTCTTGTAAAACATTAAACTCCTTATTTTTTATTTTATTTCATTTCTATATTTTACTTTTCTTTTACCATTTCCGAATAATGCTGCATTTTCCTTAATTAATTCATGAGATTTCCGACAACTATGAACCAAATAAAGTGAAACAACAGTTTCTGATTTTAACAGAGTTTTTTATTTATTCCTTACATCTTTCCATTTGTCTTAAGAATTGAAATAACAGTCTACACAAATGCATTTGAACTAGAAATACTCAGAGCATAAGATATCTAGCATCTAATTTTTTTTACGGGAACCGAATTCGTCATGAAAATCAACCAAATTAATAGGTTGACAATCTCAGTGTTACAATGCATTAATGATTTTTTTCAAAACAAAATTCATTATTATTATGACCTTTCAAATGTATGTGGAAAGTATTAACATCACTCTAGTCATTAAATGCTTCAGTGATGCTGATGATAAAAGCATCTAACACATCCAGCTGAGGAAGTCAAATTTCACTCGAGTGAAGGACAGAATTGGTAAACACATAGTTGTAATCATAATAGAAACGAAATATTTAAATACAGGACAAAATACATCTCGTATGCTGTTTAAACTTGACAGCGTTTCTTCCCTCAAAATAATATTTTAAAGGCTCAGAGAAAACGGAAATAATTTTGGGGAGAAAACAGGAAAAAATATTGTTTTCCCATTAGGAAAAAAAAGGTTGTTTTATAGAATATATATATATATATATATATATATATATATATATATATATATTCACCAGTTAACATATATTTTGTGTTTTTCACCAACTTCAGTTAATAATTTAGCGAATCTAATGTATTTCAAGGCTCTTACAACTTCTTAACGATTCGTAAATTCTTGACAAACATTTGTCGAACTCACCCATTATGATTTTTGCCGCTCTGCTCTGGATTCTGGTCATAAGAGCTACTGTAAATATTGTTGAGTATATAACGAAGATCCGGTTGGCATTTCATTACACAATAATAGCAGAGTGAGATGATTTTTCCTTTTTGTAATACAGAAGAGGTAGGAATGTATTTTATTTTCTGGAATACTAAGGTAATGAATTGAATGACAGAATACAACAAATAAAATGCAGTTTTATAAACAAAATACATTCATTGTTCATAATACTCTAAATTGAATAGGCCTATTTATACAATTATCATTTATATAAAGAGCAATAGAGCAATGTAGGGCATAATAATACATTGTAATTTTAAATGGCATGTATATTCACAGTAGCATAAGATAAGCTGCTTAACCATGAGTCGTGTTAGTATAACACCCAGTTCTTTAAAATTCGCTAAATGTGACATTCTTATATTTTTTCCTTATACAAAAGAGCTCCAAAAATATTCAGAAAGCATTGTATTTAAATATGAAATAATTTTCTTGAACTATAAAGTAATACTTTGCAAAATAAGTTATTAGTAGCTTTCACATACTTCCCTGAAACTGTTCGGCGTTCGAACGGGTTTCTCATATTTATAAGAAAGCATTTACTTTCATAAACCACGCCTATTTACGGCTTTTCGTAAAATATGTATTTGAAAAGTTAACGGTTAGCGGTGTTATTAAGTTTGAGCAAGAAACACGTAATAATACACGTAAATAAAAATCACAGGTCCATTTCCCGCTTTTTTTTTATAGGAAAAATAAACAGAAAATAATTTTCGCAAACTGCTACGTTCTGTATCGATGAGTAGGGTGCGACCTTTAAACGAATGCGAATAGCAACGTTTTGAACGGGATAATTGCACTGTTTCATGAAGAAAGAAACTATCTTTAATTTATGATAGTTATTTTTTAACATTTACTCTAGGGTTGCCAGATGTCCCAAATTTTGAGGTAGTGAAGTAAAAATAATACCGGAAAAAATGAACACCGGAAAAGGCAGGAAATTTTTTTTTTTAATTTTTCGTGCTCCTTTCGAAAATAACTTCGATTTTTGCTATTTTGAGGAGGAGAATAATTCAAAACGGATATTCTTTTACTATTTCTATACCAACTGACTGATTAAAGTAAGACATTTTTAAATTGCGACCCATACAAACATTGTGTTAGCAGAATTTTACCGAAATAATAATTGCGGACTGGTTTATCATAGGATATTCAACCAAAAGCCATTGTTTCCAGTAACATCTGCTCGATAATTTTAGTCCTCTACATGAAAAACCTGAAACGTAATCGAACTGATCAAACCGGCATCCAAATTTGATTATCGAAATGGAGATAATTCCAGTTTTTTTTTCGGGCGAAAGGGATTGAATATTATACATATACTTAATGTATACTAAATATAAAATGCTAATTAATATTTTTTAAACTTTTGAATATCGAAAAATTTGAATTTTATGCATATTAGAGGCCCAATATCTCTAGTGGGACAAAATATAAAAATAAATTAATTTTTTCACACGTTAAACATTTTTGATAGGAGAAAACCATGATATAAATTTGAACTTTGATATTTGAGTTTGAAGGGAGCTATAAATTTGGTGCAAGTTGAGGTGAATAATGCTCGTGCACCATTTGGTAGGAACATTGAAGATCCTTCTCTGATGGAAGATGTGACAACATAAGAAATATTTTGTTTTGATTATTCCATTCGTATACAATATTTTAGTATTATTTTTATTTTGTATATATAGCGAGCGCGCACTTATGCTTCGCTATTAGGTCATGCATAAACTGTTTAGTTGCTTGAGTGTGATGTAATTCGTGTTGGCTGTCTTCCATTAGCAAGCACACTGACCCGTGTTATGTGGATGGGGCTGCCATCTAGCGGTGTTTCTTGGTTGTTGAGTTTCGTGGTTCGATGCGTCAGACTTGTTCAGGTAGGGACCTAGAGAGGAGTAAATTTTTGTCTCCTTTTTCTTTTTTTTCTTTCGTGTCTTCAAGTAACTGAACTATGGATAAAGGCTAAGTGATAATACATAAGTTTGGATTTCTAATCTGGGTAAACTAAGCTGCAGCAATTAAGGTTTATTTTGTGAAGTAATTTGTTCATATTATCCATACTACGATTATTTGGAAACATTTTTGTAGTATGCTCCATTTGGTCAAATGTATTTGACTTGGTTGATTATAGTGTTCATTGTGGGCCAGATCCGTAACCTAGTTTCAGGTATTTATTTTTGTAATTCTAAATTAACGGATTCTATGCATAAGAGTAGTGAGTATTCTTGCAGTGTTGAAATTTTGGTGGTAAGTCTTTATGGAACATGTATAAGAAAACGAGTAGTGCGTGTTAACGGGAAGCAACACGTGCTTGCGAAAGTCCTTGCTTTAGTATATTTTCAATATCAAGTTTACATTATTTGTTCCTTGTATACAGGCAAATTCAATAATAATTGATTTTGAAATAGATTTCGGTTTTACGAGTATATTTTTATACTTAATAATAAGTACCTGCCACAAGCGAGACTACGATTAGCTCCTTGAAATGGTATTTGTGTGTCGGTGCACAATTTGTCGTATCAAAGACCAGATAAAATATAATTTTTCCACAATTTATAGGCTTATGTCAGGAGCAGCTACAGTAGAAATGTCAGCTTCGATATTTGAGTTCGAAAGGAGTTACAGATTTGTAAATTGGGCGTGAATAATGCCCGTGCTTGCTTTAGCAACCCGTATAAAGAATGGCTCTGAAAATAAATATTATGTATACCATCAGAATTACGATTTTACTACTGTAATGATAATTGAAATGCTTAAGCATTAATAGATGCATACAACTGTAAGTACTTCACACACACACACCTATATATATATAAACTTGGTTGCATAATGGAACGAAAAAGGACACAGAGGAAATATGGAGCATGCATGTTGCGAACTGAACGTTGAGTATATAAAAATAAGCTCTCTTACAAGAATATTTCAGGATCTGCTTTACTTATTCACATCTTTGTTGAGCACTCTGGTAGTAATATAACATTTACCAAAGCACACACGAGCTTACTCACCCCATCCTCCACTCTAATTTACAAATTTGGAAGTCTTTCAAATTCTAATATCAACGTTGAAATTTCTACCTTAGTTTCTCCTGACATAAGTGTGTACCGTGTAAAAATATAGAGCTATGTCTGGTCTCCCACTAGAAATAAGAATCTTGAATATTTATAACATACCGCGCACTAAAATGTTTACCCCAATCTGTACCAATTTTATAGCTCCCTTCAATTCAAATATCAAAGTTTAAATTTTTACTGTAGATTCTGTTGACATAAATCTATACGTGTGTAAAGAAATAGATTTTCGTTTTATTCCACCAGAGATATTGGGACGTCTATATGCATGAAATATGAAAATTTGGACTGTCAGATATTCGTAAAACATTAAGGAATTATATAAGAACCTACATACTTTGACATATTATAATGCCCAAAAAATACAAATTTCATATTCAATTTCTTCCGGGCTAAAAAGCGCTTTGAAAACCGAAACAGTTTCTATTTCAACAGTCGCATTTGGATACCATTTTGACCAGTTCGATTGAGTTCTAGGTTTTTCAAGGAGAAGACTAAAATTATCAAGCGAATCCTGAAGCAGAGAATGGTTTTTGTTTGAATGTTCTATGATAAACTAGTCCTGAAGTACTACATTTTGCAAAAACGTGTGCTAACAGAAATTTTGGCATGCGCCACAATACAAAAATTGCTGCCATTTAGATTGGTACAGAAATAAAGTAAGACTAATTTTAAACCATTCTTTATAAGGGATATAAATATTTTTAAAGCATTGAAAGAGGTTGAGCAGCCAAGCTGGATGATTTCACATGGTCTCGTGTACGAAATGCCTGAAAATGGGTTATATTTACTGTATTATTAAAATTATCATTTGAGGGGCACTGTCCGCCTGTGCTCACCGTGGCTACACCCGTGTATGTTATGAAACATTTCTCAGGCAGAGCGAGAGATATCTAAAGCCCATTATCCAATGGAATATTCCTTTGTTGTACAAGAGCGCTAATGAGATAGATTGCATCCGTGGTGTAAGCAGAAAGTTTGTTGTAAATGTTTTAGTGTAAAGTTATTTAATTTTAATAAATTGAAACGAGAAATGCATACGACTTGCTAGCTTTTGAATTTTCGTGATGCAAAAGCAATACAGCCAGTTTCGTCCATAAAACCAGTGTTTTTCTTGCTTCACGGAAAGATCTCTGTTTTGTTTTAATTTACGCTGTTCTCCGGACTAAATTGTCTATCCCGCACAAAAATGCAGACATATTTATTCTTAAAGTTTATTGTTGTATTATTGAATTTCAAAACGGGGTACTATGTACTACTTTTGATTCATCAAATATTAGCAACTAATTAATATAACGAAATAATCGTTAGACAGATATGGGGAGATGCCTCACCTGAATTAAATCAATGCACTTTATCTAATAGGTTGTATTTGTTTAACAACATTATTACACATGGGTAAAATTCAAGAAAAGTTTTTGCTGACAGTTTTTCTGTCTCATCCTCAAGATATGAACCATTATTTAAACGATATACCGATGGTATTATGCAATTCCCTCGTATCTCGTATACAAAATGTTTGAGAGATCTGAGGTAGCTGCAATGTGCCAACGACATTTTATCCTTTCCATCAATTCATTTCTGATACTAACCTAATTCAAATTAAAAATAATTCAATTGTAATGAAACACTCACAAATAACGATAATGCAGGTCTTGTTTGCGTTTTTATCTTTACATCCAAAATTGTTAATTTCGTATTGAATAACTTCTGTACGCAATGTGAGCATTAATAAACATTATAATTTCAGAAGTATATGAGAAATATATTTCAGCTTACAAAAAGTAAACACCGCTTTTAACCAAGGCGACATTCTTACAAATATAAAATTAGCAAAAGAAAGCAGTTTGATGCCCCCACTTCAGATGGAAATAAGTTTGGTTGGAGAAAACAGTTGCTAAGGAAAAAAAATCACTGAAAGTTTTAGTATAGTAACAGTATGGCCGTAAGCGACTATTGTCAGTGTTTAATGCATATGTTTCACTCGACTTTTATTTCAAGGGTTTTACAATTTTAACGGTTCGGAAATTCTTACAAATGATTTGTCAGACTCACTCAGATTACGTCTTTTGCATCTGTGCTCCGGATTTTGGCCTAATATTGTTGAGTATATCCGAAATGCCAATTGGCATTTCATTACAAAATAATAATAAGTGATATGAATTTTTATTACAATACAAAAGAGATAAGAATGTATTTTATTTTCGGGAATACTGGAACAATGAATAGAATGACAGAATACAACAAATAAAATATAGTTTCATACACAAAATATATTCGTTAATCATAATACTCTAAATTTTCGAAGAATTATCAATTATATAATGAGCAATAGATAAATATAAATCTTCAGACTCACTCATACTAATTCAACCTAATTTTGAATTGTATGTATAATATTAACAGTAGGATAAAATCAGTTGCTTAACCACGGCTCGAGTTCCTATAACATCCAGTTCTTTGAAATCGATTTGAGATGACATTCTTACATTTGTTATTCGGACAAGAGAGCTCCAAAATATTCAGAAAGCATTACATTTAAATATGAATTCTATTTTCTTGGACTCTTAGTAATATCTTTCAAATAAGCTAGTAGTAGATTTCATATTCTGCCGCTACTTCGCTTTGAAACTGTTCAGGGTTCGAAAGAGTTTTCATATTTTTAAGAAGGTATGTGCTTTCGTAAAACAAGTCTATTCTTGGCTTCTCGTATAATATATAAGATGTTTGATTACTGCGTACCAAAATTTAGGGATGAGTACCTGAGATCAAACTTACAAAAAGTTGAAAAAACGTGTCGAGTATTCAGTACTTTCGAAGCTATCGGCTGTCGAATGTGTGGGAAAATGTAATTCAGAGATGATTATTTCGAATACTTAAAATCGGAGAGTAGGTGGTTTGAAAATATTAAAGGAAGTCACACCCGACCAATCCAAAAATGCATATTTAAAGTCTCATAACCAGGGCGCAAGGTATTCTCCAAAGGGACCAAGGGATTCCCAAGAATACTTCCAAGTAAAGTAATTTCATAAACAGCATTAAGGAGACGACCTCTAGACCGTTAACAATAATTTGTTTACCGCATGTCGATATTTCAATTAGATTCCGTATCCGGAGCGATCTTTCAGAAAAAGTGCGGGATTATATAACCATCAGGAGTTTGAGTATATATTAGGGACCCTCCTTTCTACCCCCACCTCTTAACTATGTTAGCTCAATCTCGTTTCGAGTGCCTGAGGAGCACAACGAGTCTGAAATGGATTCTGCACAAGATTGGGGTAGGCTATCCCCCGATTTCGTCTCACTGCCTCGACCCTTGTTCGGTGTCGAGGCATGGACGCGGTAGGACCTGATTACACATTTTTGATTAAAAAAAAGAGTTGGGAGGGTTGGGGGCTATATCCTAATGGCCCAGTTCCTGGTGGACAAACCTGGGCCTTATTTCCACGAGTTGGGGACTATATTACTTTATTATCTTTTCTTCAGTATAATACATTAAATACTTAAGCAGTACAATATTTACCATTTTTTATAGTTAATATATATATTTAGTCCAGATAATTTACTAATTTTATGTTTCTGTATTTAATTGTTTAGTCTTTTTACGTTGAAATAAAGTCTCTTTATTCATTTAATTGTTGTTTCCCTGTTTATATTTATCTTATTACACTCACATTCACACATTAACGTTTATTGCTGTTTAACTATCTTATTATATTTTTATTATTATTCCTATTCCTATTGCTAACCTCTATGTAGCTCTAATCTCAAAGGTTCCTTGTAATGTATTAGCACGTCTCCTCATTCTTATTACTTTATTTACAATTGATATTTCATTATATAATTTTAATATATTTCGTAAAACTAAGACCTCCAAACCCAATACAACCAATATGCTATTTAGTTCCTAGCTATCTATTTTAATCCCCATTTTATTTGAAAAAAGAAAGAAAGAAAGAGCGCCAGACAAAACACATTCATTCGCTCACACATTCATCCATTGATGGGGAACTGGTTGATCCGATTTCGGCCCCTGGCAGCGGGATTTCTCCATATTCTATGATTGGGGCTGGTCCGGGGACTCCTCATCTCTCATCCATCTTCGCCACATCGCACCAACACTTCACTTACGCTTCATACACTAATTCACTTATTCACACGCATAGCAAGAACAACATTATTTAGAATTGTCTGCCATCCAGAGCTTTTATGCTGTCCTAACCTTTCGGTGGCAGCAGTTCTCGGGGCGCGTTTTATATTATGTTTCCGTCCAAATTTATTCATATTATACGATCACGCTATCACTCACGCAACGCATGTCGTTGTGGTGATGAATTTTCGAAAGAATCAAGACCGTGGAAGAGCCGGAAAGTCCACAAAGTTTGCTTGTTCCTCACGATTTTTAATTGGCCATCCCCTGTCCGACAAACGATTCATCCACGCACGCATTCGAACTACATGAACACACGATCTCTACTACACGACACACGAAAAAGACGATAGTGAAAGTTCTATTTACAAGTACGAGAGTTGTGTTTCGCATGTTGCTTCCACACTGTCACTGTTCCGCTCAGTCTTAATCTCCATTAATGTATCTTTTTCTGCAGATATGAGATATTTTATTCGCGAGCGAATCTAGGGTGATTCTTTTCTCCTAATTTTCCATAATTTCCCTGATGCTTAGGTTCCGCAATTCCATGCGCCAGTCCTTAATCAGTTGAATTATTTTGCCTTCTCCATCCACTCCATTCAGCGGGCACTCTAGGACCCCGTGTTCGGGCGTAGAAATATGTTCACAGTCGCACTCCGGGGCATCCAACAAACCCAACTCATGGAGTTTGTTCAAGTAAGGTCCATGACCACTTAGAAAATGGAACACTCCCCTGTTAGTATTCCAATTCTTCAATTGCAAACGATCCATGATATTATTAATGATGCCGAATAATCTTCTGGATTTTCCACTTTTATCCCAATATGTTTGCCAATTCATAATAATCACTTCTTCAACATGTTGTTTAGATTCAGGCATCACTCCCAAGACCTCCGTGGCTCTCACTAGATTTTTCTTTTTTAGCCAATATAGGGCGGCTGACTTGATCACCTCTAAATGCAGTGGAGCGATCCCTAGAATAGTATTGAGTGCCACCCCGGGCGTGGTCCTGTAGGCTCCCGACATGCGCAACAAGACTGATCTGTGTGCACTATTGAGTTTTTCTGCTAACTTCTTGTTTTCTTTCAACCAGTGCACCCATACGCTTGCTCCATATACACCAATAGAATTTATGATCTGGTTATGATATAATTTTATATATTTTAAGAGAAGTCCAAATTTTGTTTTGGCAAGTGTGATTTTATTACCAATTTTAACTATTTTCAAAGCTGTATTTTGAATGTGTTCCGCAAAATTGAGCTATTCATCCAGGGTTATTCCTAGATATTTGAATGTTTTTGTACGTTTTATTGTTTGATTATTAAATTTAATCGTTTGATTACGAATTAGTCTGGTTTTGAATATCATATATTGCGTTTTTTCGACGGAAATTTCAAGCTTATTATCTTTGCACCATATACTAACCGCTTTATGATTTTTTCGGCTTTTTGCTCCAATCCTCTTCTTGAATCCGCATCTACAATGATCGCAATATCGTCGGCGTATGCAACAATCGCAATCACCTCGGGCATCTCATTCAGCATCTTAACACAGGGGTCAATACAGATGTTCCAAAAAATTGTTCCACATAGCGACCCCTGTGGACATCCTTTATTTGGTATCCTCGTGAATTTTTCTCCTAGGGCGCACAGGTTAACTATTCAGTTTTCACAGTAGTCCCCGAGAACCCTTATTAAGTAATTTCGTATGCCGATCTACTTCAAATTGACGTAGAGGGCCGGCGACCTGAAGTTGTCGAAGGCCCCTTTAATATCAATGAATATTGCTATCACATATTTCCCATCTGCCTCCTTTATCCCCTTATAAAATTTGTTTAGTGCATTCTGAGTGGACCTTCCCTTCCGGAAGCCAAACTGAATCTGGCCTTCCTCGAGTCCGATTCGCGAAGCCTGATGCCGGTTGATAATAATTTTTCAAAAAAAATTCCAATTACATTTAGGAGGTAAATAGGTCTATAGGTTCTTGGATTATTTTTAGTTCTTTCTTGATTTTCAGGAATATTATAAGGTTACCCTCTTTCCATTTATTAGGGAATTTTCCTTGCGCCAAGCACTCTGTGAGGAGTATCGCCAGGTACGGTGCCCACAGATCTTTGGATTGTTTATAAATTTCAGATTTTATTCCATCGGGACCCGGAGCTTTCTTGTTTTTTAAAGTTTTAATTGCCAATTCTATTTCGTAATAACTTACTCTTAAATCTTTTCTCTCAATATCCCTTGCCATTCTAATTTCTTCTAATATGTTATTCATATTTCTTCAGACGTTTTGATGATCCTCCATCTCATCTTCTCCATTATCCTTAGGTATTAGTTCTTCTAATAAGAAATTTTCCGACTCTCTCCATGTTTCTGTGTATGATCCATCCGCTTTTTTCAAGAATAATTAATGTCAAGACTCCATGGTGTTATTGTGTAATTATTCCTGTCATTGTTTTGTGATCCTTTGTGGTTGGTTTGCCATTGAAGATTTCATCTCAATTATTGCGTTTCGGAACAATTTGGATTAGCAGACTGCATACGAGGTGCGTAAATATGAAACCGGAATTTGTTCATAGACGGCGTTAGCTGTCACTGCGGTTACCGTAAAACTGCATCCTTAGCGCCACTTGCTTTTTTTGACTGCTGATAACGATTTGCAACTCACAACCGGACAAGTTTCATGTCATAGTGTAGTGTTTAATAGCGTTGAACATAGCGCAGTTTGTACCTACAAACTACAATGTTCTGACATCATTAATTTTTTGTTACCATTTGAAGAAAACTGCTGCAGAATCGCATCGCATGCTTGTCGAAGCTTACGGTGATCATGCTCTTGGTAAGTCACAGTGCTAAGCGTGGTTTACAAAATTTAAAAGTGGCGATTTTGACCTGAGAAACGAAGAACGTGGAAGACCACCGAGAAAGTTTGCAGACAGCGAATTTCAAGCTTTGTTGGATGAGGATGACGCTCAAATGCAACAACTCACAGATCAATTGAATGTGACACGAGAAGCTGTTTCCATATGTTTAAAAGGCATGGGTAAGATTCAGAAGGTGGGAAAATGGGTTCTACATACATTGACTGAACGACAGCAGGAAAATAATAATAAAAAAAAAACACTTGTGTTTGGCGGGATCAGAAGGGAGTGATATATTATGAACTGCTGAAACCTGGCGAAACCGTTAATAGCCAATGTTACCGACAACAAATTATCGATTTGCATCAAGCTTTGAGTGAAAAACGACCAGAATATGACCAAAGACAACATAAAGTGATTGTGCTTTACGATAATGCACCTTCCCACAAAGCAAAACCGGTCAAGAAAACGATTGCGACGTTTGACTGGGAAATCATTCCGCATGCGGCTTACTCACCAGACTTGGCGCCTTCCGATTTTCACTTATTTGCATCCATGGGACACGCACTTGCTGACCAGCGCTTCACATCTTACGAAAATGACTGGTTTGCAGCACAAGAGACACAGTTTTTTTTTGTCTGGCATCCACACATTGCCGGAACGATGGCAGAAATGTATCGCCAGCGATGGCCAATACTTAAAATAAGATAGTTCCTAGCACTGTCATCCAATCACAGTGGATTTTCTGCACATTAATTCCGGTTTCATATTTACGAACCTGGTATTTCCCTTAGGTAAAATTTATAGAATGATATACATGTTAAATATAGACGAGCAAATAGTTATTGGGAAGCAAGGTGAAGAGTACAAACGCCATTCGTTCTCCAAGAATGACACGTCCAGGTCTGAGAAATGTAGTTTGGGAACAGACATTCATATGATAATAGTTTACCTTTCAGGTGTAAAGATATATTAGAAAATACTAGGGCGCACTATTCGGGTAGTTTCTAAGTAACAAGGATGAGAACTTGTATAGTATATTAAATACTTTAAAATGTTGTTTACTGTCAGCCGGCTGAGGTGTTAGCTGGCAGTCTTAACGAGCATGAGGTTGCAGGTTGGAGCCCCAGTGCATGTTTCATTTTTGGAATGAGTGTTTCATACAATTTTAAAAAATGAATTAAAAACGTAATTATGAAACAATTTGTTATTGAGAAACCACTCTTCCTGGAACGTTAAGAATGCTGACTGGGTAAACTGCTTTTCACGAAACTAGATGAATACGGCTATGATGTTGACCAGACGATGAGAAAGGACATGTTTTGTTTCTTCTTGTTGGTATTTTGCATCGTGCCATATACCACGTGACTATGAATACCTGAGAAACAATGCTACAAATAAGCCAAGTGTCCCGAAATATTTCTTTTACGACCAGAAATTGTTAACGTTCCTCAAAAAGGCGTTCTTCGAATAGCAAAATGTTTAACAACCTCGCTAAATTCTTCACATCCCCGACTTACTGGTTTGTCTCAGACACTAGGTGGAAACGAAAAGTATAAACAAACTTCTTTTAAGCTGACAGCAGGTTGTTAGGCAGTCTGAAAAAGTCAAGTAATTTTTAATACTTCTCCGTGTTCTGCCCAAATTTTTGGATGTTCCTGCACATGAAGTGGAGCTGAGAAGGGTTTTGCGGAATAAAAAATATAAACAGGGTGGACAAAAATTCATTGCCAAATCTCCAGGAACGAAAAGATCTCATTAAAATAACGAAAAAATGCGTCTTTGTAATTTGTAAGTGCCTGTAGCTCCGCTTAGTTTCGGAGCTACAGGCTGGCGAATGAGTGAAAAAAAAAATCAAATTTAGAGCTTGATATTTCCAATAACAGTAGAACTGCTAGGGTTAGGTACCATCAAAGACTTGTAATCTGCTCTATCCAAAAATGCATATTTCGAAATTTTTGCGATGGCTGCGCAAGAGATTCAGATTCTCCGAAGTAAATTTACGTGAACTTGACGAGTTTCCAGCAGGTAACAATAATTCGTTTCATCAAACTCGATATCTCAGATTCCATTTGCCCAATTATATATATATATATATATATATATATATATATATGTATGTATGGTTGCATAATCAACAGGAATCAGAGCTATCTTCCGAACTGCCATACATTCAACAAATTAGTGATTTATTTGTTATAAACGAGAGAGAATGTCATTTTAAACCTGGATGGTCGGTCATGACATCATGTAAACAGTACAGTATAGGGTAATAAATGACCGCAGTGGTCAAGTGGTCATAGGTGTCAGGTCATGAGTCACAGCTAGAGTTCCGAGTTTTAAGTTTCGGTTGGAAACAAACTTTGTTCAAGCACAAAACAAAAACTTAATGGAAGCGAGATGGGATTAGGTGATTGGTTACTAAAACGACCCGTAAATTCAAAATGTGTAGTTACTTTTGTAGAAACCAAGAGAAGGGAATGTCACAGATTTAAAAAATAATTATGAATGAAAAAAGAAAGTAATGAGACACATTTGAATTGAGTTGACATAACCTGCATAATATTCCAAACACATTTACTTCTGATCGTCCTCTTTCATTTGTACGTTTGGATTTATAGAATTTCAAAACGTTGAGATCTGCCTATTCATTAAAAAACAAAAGTAAAATATGGTAGCGTTTTAAGTTGAAAGTTCAAGTATTTACATTAGGAGCCAAAATTGTGAGGGAATCATTTAAATTTTGTATATACATATAAAACCATGCTACCTTCGGCATGAGCAATTTACCGCCTTTCGCATCGCGAAATCTCTTTTAGATTAATCTAGAGGTATAGAATCTTAGCCATGGTTGTTAGTTCTGCAGTAGGGAACTATTTAGACGCAACTAATTCACGTAACAGATTAATAGAGCGGTTTATCTTTACTTTCCCATATTTAACACTTTCTTCGAGCTATTGAATGCTATTAGATATCGCCATAGATACTAGATAGTACCACTAAAAAAATATGAAACTATTGAAGAATTCTTTACCTAGAGGCTTCTTGACTAAAAGGAAGAATAACGTAAAGTAGAAAATTACCGTATCTACAAAAATAACTTCGATTTCGCATGTGACAGTGTTGTCTAATGATTTTAGTTGAACTACAAGTTCTTGAAGAAACGCATGCGGTTTTAGCTTTCATAAAACCTTCTTATTCATTCATATTGTAAACCTCAAGCAACATTGGACTTCTGTCAAGTATCTATAGTTCCTTTGTCCATATATTGGTTTCCCTTCTTGGCAGTAGAATTTTATTAAGATATTAATTCCTTGCAATATATTTTTATTACACAGAGCTTCGTTCACTAATTGGGACATTTTTCTTGTGCCGTAAATGTGACTTAGTTGGCGAGGTCATGGAAATTTTGAAGGATGTAGATATTTTAGCCAGATAATTCTTGTATCTAAGAGAATAGATGTATTCTACTGTTGACCAAATACAACGGGTAGAATGCTACGTTCGTTATACTAGTATAACAACATAAAATTTAAAGCGCATATAAGCCATTTCTCGAAAGAAAGGTCTTACATGTTGGTAAATAACGTCATTGTTGGAAAACCTCTCCAAGAAAATTAAAGTGCTTCGCATTTTGAAGCTTGTGTCCCTACTTATAACCACACCTTCTTTTGTCTTTGATATGTATGTGAGTCGTGTCTGTCTTTACCCTGACAGCGTTCGGAAATAACGAAATTCACGAAAATAACTTTCAGCGTTAAGATCGTGCATTCTGTGAACTTCCTCATGTATTTACGAAACCCACAGTTGATTGCAAGCCAGAATTCTAGCTGTGACTCATGACCACCTGTGACCACTTGACTACTGCGGTCGTTTATTACCCTATACTTCAATGTTTACATGATTAATCTTTGTCATCCAGGTTTGCAATGACATTCTCTGTAATTGATAACAAACAAATCAATAATTCGTTGTATAGGTAGATAAATAAAATGAATTGTATGGGCGCTAACAATAAATTCGTTGAATGTATGACAGTTCAAAGAATAGCTCTGATTCTTGTTGGTTATGCAACTACGTTTTTTTTAACAAAAATCACTCGCCAAATGAAATCTGTTTGATATATACACTTCGCTGAAACGAAATGTTATCACCTGCTGGACAGTCGTCAACTTCATGCACATTTCGACCTACCTTTACTTCTCGGTCAGCTGCTATCCTCTCCGATGTAGGTCCTGGAAAAACACTAGTTTTTATTAACAATGTTGCATCTGTACACCCTTTGGTTGTTTCTTTTGTCTGTGAATCCAGTGTAGAACATTTGTATTCTATCTTGTACCTGTTCATCTAGTTATATGACCCGCCTTATCTCAACTTCATCATTCTTGCGGTCATGATTAAATCTTCAAACTTTCCATTTATTTGCCTGCCTGTCCATACTTTTTCCTGACACTAATCTGTAAGGGGCAGAAACGACTGGGATGGACAGAAGCACAGACGAATGGATTTGCTCGCAAACATAGATAGAAGATATATTCAAGAGAACGAAGATGGAGATAGGTCGGTCACATTGCCAAACGAATAGATGGAAGTGTTCTATATTGGATTCCCACAGAAAATATATTACCCAGAAGACGTCCAAATGCACCATGGATAGATGCAATCAAGAATGTTTCAGGAAGTACGTATATGGAATCAATGTAAAAATTTATATACAAATTCAATTTATATAAAAAAATTTAAAAAAATCGAACTATCGTATAACATAGTGCTCAGTAGTCTTTAAATCTGAGAAGATAACAAATGTCTCCGGCCAACAGAACTCACTTACTATCTTCCTCTTCTGCAGTCAAAATTAATTCCGTGATTCGACGCTCTGTGCGTATTCGAAGAAGTTTCTTTTTAAGCTCTCTAGTTCTGATGCGACGTAGTCACCAAAATGTCTACTTGCTGATGCTTGTCTTCTGTTTTCTTTGAAATAGTTTGTGATTTCGTTGAGAGCTTCAACTGATTTTTCTTTAACAGCAGATTCGTTCGTTGCCCTCCGCATTCTCTTTCTTGGCTGGGGCGTTGTGCCTCCAGACGTCGATGGAGATGCCTCATCTGTCACGTCGATAATTGGTGTACAGAGTGTTTCAATTTCATAGCCTTCATTTTCTAGATCATCTTCAGCAAAAAGCGCAGTGGACTGAGAGGCCTGAGAAATCAGAATATTAGGAATTAAAGAGTGGAATATTGAATAAAGAATAATAATATGCCTACCTTTCATATTCATTTACGGTATTTACTAGAATATAAGCGCCACCGAAGAAAAAGTAGTTTTGAGAATCCGTTCATTATACGTAACCACCCCGTATACGATCGATCACTACAAACAATTCACCTATGACCCATCATTGGCGTGAAAACGAGTGACCTGATAGAAGTATATATAGAGATCAGAGTTGGTACCTTTATCCGTTCTATATATTTCAGTTTTGGGCGAGGTTTGAAGCCCAGGTTTCTATTCTATTTCTACCATTTGTCCGAAAACGCTTCATGCGATTGGAAATGTCCGTCAAGAATTTTAGTCATACATTTTCAAAAAAGTGACGTTGATATTTTACTAAATACGGTATATTTCAAAAGAGCAGAACTTGCAAATAAATCAGGAATACATGATGGTAATGTAATGTATCGAAAATCTTCCAGGGATGATAGGACATAAAGAACAAGTCATAATCACCGAGGTGGAAATTCTGCCGCATTTCGGAGTACAAGCTTTCAAAAACATACAGAAATGTAAGGAAAACGCACCA
Source organism: Lepisma saccharinum (assembly GCA_022664845.1). Lineage (NCBI taxonomy): Eukaryota > Metazoa > Arthropoda > Insecta > Zygentoma > Lepismatidae > Lepisma > Lepisma saccharinum. The sequence continues at coordinate 884 of JAGDQP010036383.1, read as the reverse complement.
GTAATGGGCACTTGAGGAACACTTTTCACCGTTATAATTTTAAACTCAAGTACAGTTCAATTTCCGCTGAGGCCTATTGAACGGAATGGTTCGGAGCACACTTTACCAAACTGTAAGTTTCGTCCTTAGAAGCCACCAGCTCGCTTAGAACGTTAATAACAACTCAATTAATCAAGAATTTTGAATTCAACCTAGTAATGAATAGTGCGTGTCCGTAACTGGACAAAAACATACTTTGCCGTAAAGGTAATGGACACCCCCTGCTTTGCATAACAGATCTGTTATAACTGGTTTCGCAATTTAAATACTTAAAACCAAGACATTTTTTAATAATAATACTGCAAAGCAACAAAAATAATCGCTTTGTAATTTTATGAATAAAAAACGAAAACATTCACTTTTAATCACTTGTTTAACAGAATACATGGAAGAGTGGATGCAACCATGGACATAACTTCAACATCGTGTCAAATATATCGGATGAAACCAATGACGAGCCAATAATATTCAGTAGCATTAGAACATACTATATTAAATTATCACATGTAGGTAAAGTGATAACCGCCCTTAGGAAAATCGTATTTTACAACTTTTCTTTTGCAAGTGTCAATTACTGGATCGTTTACTTTATATTAAAGCTTCATATTTCCATACCGTGAACAGTATCGTGCTGATGAGGTATGCTATCGTCAAAGACTTCAAGCTTTCTGAATCCAAAAATGAATATTCCCAAAGAACGAAATGAGTGTGCAATGGATTTCTCAAAAGAATTTCGCGTTTCTCTTAAAGTGGGTCGAAATTACCATAAATGGGAAAACAATGCAATGGTAATGATGTGTGTACCGAGCGTCCGTAACTCAGTAGTAGAGCGTTGGTGTAGCATT
>JAGDQP010036382.1:0-10206 GCA_022664845.1 Lepisma saccharinum | reverse complement strand
TTTCAGTGTCGTTTACTGAAACTGAAGAAGATGCGATTTCTTGAGAAAATCGTTTTAAGCAAATTAACACTAAAAATTAACATGCTGTTGTACCGATGTCGTAAGAGGAACATCAAACTTCAGGATCAGTAAGGGACAAGCAAACGAGGATGTCTATGCAGTATGCCTTCTTGGTCAGGCGTCACCGTTTCTACTACCATTAAATAGTTTACAGTTGCAGAGAAGAATGTGTGGTGAGGATTACCAGATCGTATCAACCAAAAATTTTGTATTAAAACTTCAGAAGTGTTTGAAATTTGTCTTCGGTCTCATACTAATGGCCAGATACTCTCTTGTTTGTCGAGGACTCATTAATGAAATAGTCTCTATGATTTCATTAGTGTAGTTTATACTCTTGGTAAGATTTTTCGAGATGGAATCATTTCTTAAAGCAAAGTTTAAATTTTTAGGTCTATAGGAATGTCCTAGGAACAATGCAAGTGCACAAGGCCTATCTCAAAAGAATATTGATGTGTAATGGTGAAAACAAAATGTTTGGTTGATTCCATTCAGTAACTGGGAACGATACTTTGATTATTCTCACCACCAGCCTCCTTTTTTCCCTGTGTAGTATTCTGTCTTCAGAATTCCTGTTCATTCGCGGGTGAGAAGTTTAATTCATTTAACTATTTTTAGTCACTTGTATGTACGTTTGAAAGAAAAGGAATTTCACCTTTCTTTAGATTTTAGTGATGATGATATCAAAGGTTTCCTTGCATGTTCTTCAGATTCTTTCCTACCTGAGCAAAATAAATCTGCCTAAATTCCATAAATAAATTCAAATTAAAAACTGAAGTTATCTCCTCTTAGAAGACATCAGTGTGAATTATTCAGAGATAACTACTTGATTTAGTATATCCTGATGCTGATCGCAAGGGATGGGCGAAGTGGGCTACGGCCCATGAGGTTCTATGCGAAGAGAAATAGTTCTTTTCCTTTTTTGTGTGTTGAAAACTTCCTGGATATAACTATTGTCCAGTTATATCTTTCACCAGTACATACTTCTTTCAGTATTGCATTAATATTTTACAGCAGTTTTATTTTATTTTATTTAGTTATTCATTAAATAAAGCGTTGTAAACTCTGACCCACATGTATCAGTTTTCAGTTTTATTTCGTCAGCTGATTGGTGAATTTTTCACTTTTACTTTGTTTCACTGATAGGTTGGTAACACTTGTTTTTATAATTTATTGAGGTTGTGATTACTTATTGATTTTTTTAAAACTAAACATGTTTATTATTTTATTTTATTTTTCTGCAAGGTCTGGGTTCTCATGTTGTTCATTTGGATTTTTTTTTTCAATTTCAGTTAGCCTTTTGTTAAATTTGAGTGTATTCTGTTTTAGGTAGTTGTGTAAGATGTTTCCTATTTTTGCTGAAGGGCTCGAGATTATTATATCTATGGATAGAGGGAATGTTTTATGTATTGTCTTCAGTGCTTTTAGCATTGTCCCTTCCTTTTCATCTCATTTTACATTGAAACCATATGTGATTAATGTCTCATATTTCTTGGTATCCATTACAGTAATAAGGGATATCTGACTTTAAATTTATATAGATGTTGCTTAGTAATTACATATTTTGAACGAAGCCGAATTAGTAATATAATGATTTTGCGCTCTACCGCTATTCTAGAGAACCCAGTTTTTTTAAAATGTTAGATTAATGTTAGGTCTATGAATGTGTGTGTATTGAGGTGTATTCTGAATCCAGTTTATTCGTTTCTTCCTCCGTAATTCCGTAGGGAGTCCAAAGTAGCAAAATACTAGTTATTTCATGCTATTGAGTTGCTAAGCGCGCTAAACGGTTCGTTTCATTATGCATATTAGAAGAATCATGTGTTTTGATATAAACTACATGTAATTCATCCTCCATTTTTTAATTAGTGATACATTTATAGTGTATTGATTATATATGGAGAGGTTATGTATAAGAAATTGTCTGTTTGTTGTAAAGCCATTATTGAGATTTGTAAATCCGTGAGAATTAGTATTTTTCTTCTAATTTTGTAGCATGTTTCATTGAAAAATCTATTCCTTGAATTTCCGCTGTGAAGATAGAGGCAAGCTCGGGAAAACTTTTTTGTTCTACATAATTATAGTTAGGATCATATACACACTCCCTACTCCTTGTTCATTTTTTGGATCGGTCGTAATAAATATAATGAGAACCAGTCCATGACTGTATTTTGTTATAAAGGTTTCTGTCCTTGAACTTTGCACTAAATTGTATTGGATCATTTTTAACTTGCATTACTTGTTCTATTAATTCCTTATTTGATGTATATAATTGTGTCCAAATAGTATATTGGTCTTCTGTCTTTCTACTTCTGGTTGATTTGTGAGAATGTTTGTATATATATCCGATATTCATTGTATTTAGTCTGGAAGCGAGACTTGGAGCCCGAAGTGACTTATATTGTTCTTATACATTTCGTCTTTCAGAATACTTCTTGTTATTATGCATTCCTTTCTAATTCTTAAAGGGAGTTTACCAACTTCCGAGCATAGAAAGATATTTTGAGTACAGTCCATTAGTCCTAGACTTTCTTTAATTTACTTTCTTTGCCATATTTATAATTTTTCCATTTCCTTATTTTTTAGATTATTACATGCTACTAAAAAGTAGTCTTTTATACTTCTAATATGAGTCACCGTGGCTCAAGCGGTAGCGCGTCTGACTAAAAATCGGGCGTCCCGGACAGGACACTGGAAACTGTCGCAGTGTTCCCATGCCTGGCACTCGCAGGTGCACTCAGCGTCCTATCAAATTGAGTACCAGAGTGTTCTTGGTATTCCTGGGCACCTTGGGAGATAAAGGCGGTCGAGTATGGGACTGATCACCATATCTCAGTTCGTGCTGTATGTAGGTCGAGAATATGTGTCGTAACCTTCATATATCTCATGCGTGGTTCACAGCACATGAGCATCACACAGGGGTAGCTTTACCTTTTTTTACCTACTATAGTTCTAAAATAATTTTTATACAAAATTAACATGGTAAAGAAACCCTCCACTTTGTACTTGAAATGATTTTGATAATGTCATTTTTTTTTCGATTTTAGTTTCTAAATGTTTTATTCCAGTTCAGTCTACTTTGAAAATAGATTCCTAGGGCTGTAGATGTATTATTTTTTAAAACAGTTTCTATGTTTGTTAATCTGTATACTATAGGTTCTAATATTTTTCTTTGCTTCCTGAAATGACTGTCTTGAGGGATTTGTAACTTTCATTCTTGGTACTACTTAAACATTTCTTGCAATTTCAGTTCAAAATCACGAAAGTTCTCCCTTGTATGTGTTGGTGATTGTGTTAGATATGTCACATCATCTGTGTAGATTATTAATTATCCTTTATTTAATTAACATTTCATTGTTGTTATGCCTATAACAATGAAGCTCTTTCAACAATGAACAAGAAAGAAAATAAAAAATCGGCACGGATAGAACTCTTGAATTAGTTATGAACTTTCTTCCCTGAAAGTTTGAACTCCCTAGGCTTGAATTTGTAGGAGCAGCATTGAAATTTCGAGCAACGATAGAAATACATAATACATATACGGAGATAGTGCTGCCATCTCGTGTCGGAAATCTTGGCTTTACATTGTCCTTAAAGCATTGTCAACATTTGAAAAATGGTTTTAAGTTTTAAGTTCATTTAAAAATGAATCAGTGTCAATTTTTACGAACTGTTTGAAGAATTATAATATAACTTGTTACTGTAATTCCTTCACATATACGTGACATGACAGAAATGTTGAGATGAAGACCGTGTGAGGAACATTTGTATGCTGTTGAGAATTAGTCTTACTGATGATGTAAGTACGGCAATTGGTGATAAAGAGACTCTGGTCTGATGTTCATAATGACTTACTCTGAGCAGCAATCTCGAGTTAAAAGTCCGAAGTATTCATTTTGCAATAAGTCTCTTTTAAGGAGATGATTTTAAAATATATTTTCAACGTAATATACAGTACTATAAAATATCGTGAAATTCTCAATTTTAAAACGTCTGTTAATAATATTTTAATGAGCTTAGATGGAAATCTGGATGGCCTAATTCCAGTTTAGAATCAGGACAACCGAATTACGAATTAGCACTCTCAATATCTGTTATATTGTGATTTAGTTTGCTTGATTTGTTTGTTTTATGTTTGGGGTAACCTTTAGATATAGTCTCATACATATAACGCTCACTTGCATTGCATATACCTTGATGAAAAGCTTCCATGTTGAACTAACCATACGTAATTATCAATTCAGGATATTCATTCAACACCTTACATAGTTTCATAAAGACATCTGGTTATCCATTGAATACTCTCACAGTATTTTAAATTCTACACATTTCTTAATCAGGATTCACTCTTCAACAATTATAGACTAGTATAATGCCATTTATAATTTGTATTGAAAATTCATCAAATTACTTCCCATCTGAAAAGTCAATTTAAAACAATGTCAAAGATCTACTTTCATAAAAAAATACAATTTTAGATCGTAGTTTCTGAACAAGACTAAATGTGTGTTCTTTCTTTAATAAAGTTTTCTATTTTCTCATTGTGTACCGTAAATACTTCATTTCTACTTCTGTCGTAGCCAGTTACTCAGTACTTGGTTTCAATTTTTAACTAACCTGTTATCTTCACTGAAACAAAGAAAAGGAACCAAATCTATTAAGAACGAGGGAGCGAGCACAATCGGAATAATTGCATTAAATTATGAGGTTCCTTGTATTGATTGTGGTCGCCAGTGAGGTCAGATAACGACTTATATACGGAATGATCTTTTAACGGAATTGTGAATCTATTTCCGCCGTTCAATTGAGAATGTGTAATCGCAATTTCCTTTTGCTCTCTTAATATGAACTGATTATCGAACAAGCGAAACGACGACGGCGACGCCCTGTGCGGGAAATGATTTTAGCTTCTTCTAAAGCTCGTGATATTTTTCGATTGCTCATCGGAAATTGCTTTACCCGTTATACTGGAGGCTGTGAGTGCACTTCAAGCAAAGTATTTTTCGTGAAAGGGTGAGAAGGCATTCAGATGATGTCTTGAGGCACTCTTTTTCCTTTTTTTTTCTTTCCTCAAATGTGCAGTGAAGTCAATAATCAGGCTGACAAGTGCACAAGCGACTGAAAGGCTCTGTTTTTATTATTTTCCCCTTTTGGTACCTTTTTGCATAACAGCGTCAAAGGCTTCTCAAAATCAAGTAGGATTAGAAAAAGCAAATTGAGAATTTTCTTAATTTGTGTCCGCCCCCACATTTTAAACATTTTTTTCAAAATATTTCAAAATCTAAGAGGATTATCAAAAATTTGAAAAGATATTCGACTAGTATCTACAAATTACTATGAAATCTAATGAGCAACGATCTCGAGATCTTCTCCATAGATAATTAATGAAACTTCAATTAAACAATGACGTCATAATCTTTGAATACGTATCACTCGTCTATAGAGAAGATCTCGAGATCGCTGCCCATTGGATTTCATAGTAATTTGTAAATACTAGTGGATTATGTTCTAAGAATTTTTATAGTGCTCTTAGATTTTCAAATATAATGGGAACCAAGAAAGTTTCGTCGCTTTTTGTGGAGGTTTGTGTTCAATTGGCCCTCACACCGTGAGTTGAATGCGAATGGAGATCAGGCGAAGGTCAGTTGTTGGTGTGGATATAGCCATACTACCTGCTTGTGGCAGTTCAGTTACACCGTGAACGTGCGGAAGGACAGAGTGAACATGAGACCTCCACAGAGCGTCATAAGGGCGTGTATGCTGTACGAGTTCAAACTGGGGTCAAACGCAGCTGCAGCGAGGCGGAAGATATGCCAGGCCTTTGGTGAGGGTGTCGTGACTAAGCGGACAGTGCAGCGGTTGTTTACCAAGTTTAAGGACGGTGACGAAACACTCGAAGACGCACCACGTGCAGGAAGGCCAAGACAGGTACCAAATGAAGATCTTTAGGCAGCAATTGAGGCGAACAGTGGCCAGACATGTGAGGAACTGGGACTACAATTAAGTGTGAGTGGAGAAACCATTCGGCAGCACCTTTATCAAGTTGGGTCGATGGGTCCCACATGATTTGACTCCGGGCCAGAAGGCAACGCGAGCAGACATCTGTGTTTCTTTGCTGTCTCGTCTGAGGAAGGAGCCATTTCTGGACAGGGTGTTGACATGTGATGAGAAGTGGGTCCTGTACGAAGCTCCACGGTGCCGTCATCATTGGTTAGCATCCCATGAACCGGTTCCAAGCCAGCCGAAACCCGCACTGCACCAGAAGAAGGTCCTCCTGTGGTGGTCGTGCATCGTGAACTGCTACCAGCTGGTCAGAGCATCAATGCAACTGTGTACTGTCAGCAGTTGAGCCGTGTTCAAGAAAAACTCAAAACTCTGGAGCCAGAACTTCTGAATCGCAAAGGGCTCCTCCTGTTACAGGACAACGCTAAGCCCCACGTGGCTAGGATGACCCGGTACACCATTCTACGCCTTGGATGGGAAACACTATTGCATCCGCCATACTCTCCGGACAATGTACCGTCCGATTTTCACCTGTTCCATTCCTTGGACAATCACCTTAGAGGACACCAGTTCAAATCCCTAGTAGAGGTGCAAAATGCATTTGATAACTTCTTCGCTTCACGGCCCATCAAGTTCTACCGCGATGGAATCCATGACCTTCCAGAACGTTGGCAGAAGGTCGTCGATGCTGATGAGGACTATTTTTGATCTTCCAGATACGTCTTAGGTGACATATCGATGTTCGAAGGTGGTGGGTGAAAAAGCGACAAAACTTTCTTGCTTACCTTTATATTTTGAAAAATGTTAAAAAAGTAGGAGTGGGAGCGAGGAGTGCTCTTAACCAAAAGAGAAAAACAATACCAAACAATAAAAGTGTAACAGTTGCAGCATCACGGCTCAATTGCTCCATATTTGTATTTTAATTTTTGTGTGATTAACGATATCAGAATTTAATTTTTAAAATGCAAATGGGGCATGGGTAAAACTTCCAGTAGAAAAAGAAAAATGAGTTTGTTTACAACAAATAATTTTTCGAATTTGTGAAACTAACCAGAGACCAAATTAATATAATGAAGAGTGCCTCAAGATATAGTAATTCAGAAACAGTAGAATCTCTTATAGCCGGCAACAATCGGACCAGTATGATTTCGGATAGGAGATTCTGTCAGATAATTTAACGATTTTTGAAAAGCTACCTATTTTTATGATACCAACTGTAGAAGTCGAATCATTGAAATGGATTAATCTTGTTTCTGGATAAGCAGGTCTTAATTACTTTTATAACATCAAGCCTTGTGATCTCGAGGGTGGCCGAACTAGTGTGCTCGCTTTCTGTGCGTGTAGTCACTGTTTCAATTCCCGCCGATGTACAAACTCAAATACCGTCATTTGTAGTTTTACATTATTTATGCGACTTTACACGCGAACTACAGGATTTAGTTACTTGATGGTCCAAGCTGTGGAGTATTCGTGCGCATATTTTTAACAGCATCAATTTCGGTGTTCAACTTTCAAGAGTGTCATTGTTTTGATATTATCGGTAACGAGGGATTCCATTAAACAAATCAAAGGGCTTAGCGGATAAGATGGTGAAAAGTACTTTGGAAGGAATCGTGATAAAAAAAAAACTACCACCATATTCAGCATAAAAAATGGTGGCTTTCCAACAAATTTCAGCTCAAAAGATGTTAACCTCAAAATAAATTAAAGTGTGCTTTTTTGGCAGTTTAGCGATATCTCGATCGGATTTTCGTCTAGGATGACCATCATTTTTCTGAATTGAAGATTTTTTCAAGCTCTACAAGATGGTAATTATTTCATTTATGTTGGCTCAAAATTCAAATTTTTAGAGAGGTTAGAAAATTTGAAAATTGAATTTAAAAGAATTAAGACAACAGTTGGCTCGAAAAAAATATGTATTTTTAGTGATACTAAAACCATGATTTTTTTTAGATTTTTTGAAGTGGTAGAACATATTAACAAAAATGACATATGACCGGGCTTCTTACGTAACATATGCACTGTAAATACAAGTTCGAAAGCGAAGTTCGCTTGGTTGCATTCGTGGACGACTGGTTAAGACGTCGGCTTCTTGAGTGAAAGGTCTCGGGTTCGAGTCCTTCCTGGGACAAAACATTTTCTTCTTTTTTCTTTCAAAATATATTTTTATATGTTCATATTTATTATTTAGTAATTTCTAGCATGTATATAAATATCTGAGTGCCACTGCAAGCTATTGTGTGTCTGGACGCACACCGAGCGTGGTGTGCAAAGGGGGCACGGTGCGTCCGAAGGGAGATGGGCGGTGGCGCGAAAATAATTCTTCAATTTGCACTCCCCAGTTTCTTTTTAATTTTGCATGAACAAAATTATTATTATTTACGTTTTAGTACGAACTGTTTAAGAAAAGGATGTATTTAGTTGTTTTTTTATTACTACTGTCTCGGCCGTGCAAATGAACAGCACAGAGATTGGGATAAGATAAAGAGAAAATGAATGTTATGTGTACCAAATAACCTGTGAAAGAGAATGTTAACATCACTTTTGCGTATGCCCACCGCTAACCGGAGGCTGCGCCCTCCCCCCTTGGACGCACCGTGCCCCCTTGCACACCTCGCTTGGTGTGCGTCCAAACACATCCTAGCTTTCAGTAGCAGTTAGTTATTTATATACATCCTAGCAATTATTAAATAATGAATATGAACATATAAAAATATAAATTGTGAAAGAACAAAAACCATTGCGCCGGGCGGGACTCGAACCCGAGACCTTTCACTCACGAAGCCGACGTCTCAACCAGTCGTCCACGAATGCGTCCTGGCGAACTTCGCTTTCCAACTTGTATTTGCAGTGCATGTGTTAGGTAAGAAGCCCGGTGGCATGCCTTATTTTTTTTTGGTTATGTTCTACCACTTTAATTTTTTAAAAAATCATGGTTATAGTACCACTAAAAATACATAACATATTTATTTCGAGCCAACTGTTGTCTTAGTATTTTTAAATTCAATTTTCAAATTTTCTAACCTCTCTAAAAATTTGAATTTTGTGCCAACATAAATGAAACAATTACCATCTTGTAGAGCTTGAAAAAATCTTCAGTTTAAAAACGGTCATGGTAGGTGCAAATCCGACCGAGATATTGCTAATAAATTACGAAAAAACACACTTTAATTTATTTTGAGGTTAGGTTAGCATCTTTTGAGCTGAAATTTGGTGGAGAGCCATTGTATGCTGAATAGGGTAGTATTTTTTTGATCACGATTCCTTTCAAGAAACTTGTCACCATCTTATCCTGCTAGGCCCTTTGTTCCAAACTCCTTTATTTCTATGTTACTCATTCGTTTGTGCGAACAACATGTATTATTCAGAAATAAACAAAGTTTTAAACACAACAAAATACTCTAGAATTGTTACCTGATGTTCTAAATTCTGTAATTGACAAGCAGTAATATTTTATTTTGTAACTATTAAAGTTTCAAGCTTGGCTTTTATATAATTACAATGAAACAGGTTTAAGGAAGTGTGGCGCCGTAACGATATAGGTAGCGTGTTAGTGTAACAAAATGCTGGGACCTGGGTTCTATTCGTGGACAGCGCTGTTAAATTTCTTTTTCAGTGTTCGCAATTTAATTTGATCACACAAACTTTTGTTGAGTGAAAACAAAGGTTTGTTTAGGCCAGCGGCGTATTCTCCATGAATGCAAGGCATGCATTGCATGCCTTCGGATTCTAGTTTATTTATTTTATTATTTGCCAAGGAGAAAATAGAAAAGATTTTGAGAAATAACGAAGCTTCACCTGATATCCTAGACCAGAACCCGTTATAAGAAAGCAAGCGGTAAGTAGTTTAGTAAACTGTTCACGTGTGGCGCTGGAGTATTCTCGTCTATCTATGTGGGCGTCTACTCAAGATCTTTGTCGTCCGCTTGCCTGTAAACGAGTGTTTTATTGGGCGAAAGACGCGGGCGAAATCCGAAATGCATGCAAAGCTAAAAGTTGCATTCAGCATAGTTGCCACCTAGAGAGAGTGTGTGTTGCAGCGCCGTCAATGTATGTGAAATTCCACAAAACGTTTGTAGTGTGTAATTCACGTGGAGTGCAATTCTGTGTGGAATATGTGTGGATTTTTGTATTTCCAGAAAAATC
>JAGDQP010036381.1:2031-19096 GCA_022664845.1 Lepisma saccharinum | reverse complement strand
ATATATATATATTAATATACCATTTCTTACTGGGTAGCATTGAAAATTCGAGGGAAATATTGCATCCGATCGGGAAATTTGCTCTACGAAACTGACAACAGTGAGAGAGATTTTCGCACCGTTCAAGTCGTTTTCGAAGAAAAAGAGATCGACATTCGACCAGGAACCTCTAACTCCGACGGAAGTCTAATGAACAGATTTCCGTATTAGAAAAGTTATTTCCAACGAAAGAGATGTAATTACTCTCGTAAGAACTGCTGCAGTCCTGTAAACAAAAGAGTTATAGAAAACCACCTATTCTGGGTTGTTAGTATTTCGGGTCACATATCTTTACATGTTGTTGAATTATCCAACATAGACGTCTTCATCCGCCAACTTCCATGCATTAATAATGTCCTTATTAGTTATATAGATATGTTCAAATGTCTTAGTCTTATCCAAAATTATCTTTGGATTATAATTCTCTATACACCTACATATTACACTATGTACACACACGGGATATGCAAGTAAGGTACAAGGCGGAGAGCGCCCTCTCTAGAGCTTCAAGGTTACTCTATTGCACGCACGTTAAAATCCCTCAAAGAATGTTGCAGTTTTGTTTGGAGCTACAGCTCGGACTTTCACAACAAATCACAGGAGGAAGGAAGGAGCTATGTAAAGTTTAATGGTAAGTGCTTTAATAGATTCATATTCTTTCAAGAGACTATATTTAAGAGCTTATCATTACCCTCAGGGCCCTTGTAAGTTATTTTTGTGGGGCCAAAACCATGAAGTGTATTAAAGGCCTTTGAAAGGTGCTTTTGGATCTCACGCACCCAAGTTTTGACCACGAGGGCCCTTTAGAAACTAGTGGGTGGAGACTTTCGTCACCAGTCCGCCCCTGTATGTATAGAGCTTGTAGAAGAGTAGCATAAGATTAAGGCAGTCAACCTTACGAAATAATGTGGTCAGCGAAGAAGTCCAGCTAATGTAATTGCCCTCCAAAGACCTCTCTCACCCACAACTACCCAACGGCAAGGTCGAAACGTCAAAGACTGAAGCTAAAAAAAAACGGTAAAACTGAAAAGATAACGAAATTAGTAACCTGGAGTCCAGTAAATTACTTATTCGCCACCCTGACTCGACCTTCATGTGTGACACACATATAGCCTACGATGAACACACATACTCACACCTATAATACAGTGAATCAAATGGTTACGGAAAACAATAAAGTATCCAATTTTCTGCGGTGGCGCGGCGCGGCGCCAGACTAAAACAATGTATTCCGTAGACGAAGACAGTTTTCCCAGAAACCAACGCTGCCTCGGACAGACTGGAGGAACCACATATGTGATTTCGTGTAAAACCGCTTGAGAAAGAAGAGAAACGCATGCATGCAAAAGTTAAGGAAGACTCTTGAATTAAATGAAATGAAATGAAAGGTATTCTTCGAAATAAGTCTTGAGTCAGGTTTAAAAACTTTCGTGTCACAAAAAGGGGGAAATTTTGATCCTGTAGGTGTGATTTGTATGTAAAAATGATAATAAAAAGAAACCACACTGCACTAAAAAAATATTGTTGCATCTTAACTAACTATTTGTGAGGTAAAATGTTCCAAAGATCGATTCACTGATGGAACAGTTCGTTCGTTCCGTTCCTACGAATCAAGAGGTTCTGATTTTTTTTTCTATTTTCCAGCTTGTAACTTACAAGTTAATCTATGATGTTTCAAAGGACTTTTTCGACCAAACTTGACAGACGAGTAGGGGGCATCAAGAAACGTCCAGAAAACACGACTAAATGTAATTTCGTTCATAAAGACAGGCATAGCGGTCAAATTATGATTCGAAAAAAAAAGTACTCAAGGAGACTTACGGAAGAGTAACTGCCCGATTTGAACGCAACTTTGCATACTTGTAAAACATCGAAACGTATCTTTTTTTATTTCGGCAACGGTGCGGGTTTAAGGGTAGAAATCACCCTTTGAACGTTACAGGTGGCATCCAAGCAGACAGAAAACAATCATTTAATGTAGAAGAAACAATACTGCCAGGGGGAGGGGTTAGGACAGCTGATTCATAATCGGACGTCAAAAGTACAAAATTCAAAATGGCGGATCCAATATGATTACAATTACAAAAGGTCGTCTGTTTTGAAATGCTTTGCAGCTAGCCAAGAACAATTATAGTTGGCAGGGGTTACTGCGAGAAGGTGGCAGACAGATTTGAACCCCTTTCTGTACTGATGTTAACGGGATGCTTGATTAAAGTGAGACTCGTCACCTCTCACTATTCGGGGTGCTTATTTATAGTGAGTCCTCTCGCCTGTCACTATGTCAGAACTTCATAGATCCTCAATTGTTATAATTATTAATTTATAGCGAAACCATTTTACAGTAATGATATTCCGTAAAAAAGTGTGTGATGCATAAACATTGTTTACACAATGCAATCCTTATTACAACAATAACTGTGCACAAATCACAAAATGCTGCACAATCTTTGAAACAAAATGTTACGGGATTTTCAAACTCAGGTGGCTTTTCTTCCAAATAACCGCTTTTGTAAAACGCATCCCTAATAAGATTTTCAAATCTGGGCGACGAAAACTGATTATGAATCAGTGAGTGGAGTTTAATTATCTTTGTCTTTGTCTTTCATTACAATCATCAACCAACCGCTGGTTAGACGTAATCGGTCGTTACATAATCGAGTCGAAATGTTGATCCTACTTTCAGCATCACTATTCCATTCAACAACCCATTTCAACGCTAAAGAAAGTGAAGACGAAAATTTCGGACATCAGAGTTAAAGTACGAATAAATTGTATTATCCGAATTAAACCTACTTTCCCAATTTAGCGCCTGTTGCGTTATTCAAGGTTTAATACGGGACCCAAATATACTATAAATCACTATAAATAAGCACCCCGACTAGTGAGAGGCGAGGGGACTCACTATAAATGAGCACCCCGAATAGTGAGAGGTGACGAGACTCACTTTAATCAAGCATCCCGTTAACATCAGTACAGAAAGGGGTTTCAAAACGGTCTGCCACCTTCTCGCAGTAACCCCTGCCAACTATAATTGTTCTTGGCTAGCTGCAGAGTATTTCAGACCAGACGACGTTTTGTAATTGTAATCACCATATTGGATCCTCCATTTTGAATTTTGTACTTTTGATGTCCGATTTTGAATCAGCTGTCCTAACCCTCCCCATCCCTGGCAGTATTATTTCTTATACAATAAATGATTGTTTTCTGTCTATGCTTCGAGACCACCTCTAACGTTCACAGGGTGGTTTCTACCCTTAAACCCGCACCATTGCCGAAATAAAAAAATACGTGTCGATTATTCTTCGATGTTCTACACGTATGCAAATTTCATTAAAATCGATGAGTTACACTTCCGTAAGTCTCCTTGTGAGTCTGGAAACACACATGTAGTGAAAAACTTTTGAAACAATGGAATACAATGCTACTGGGTGGAATGTACTATCAGTTGTAGGGTACGTTCGTCATGGCCGCCATCTTGAATTTTGTTCGATTTTTTTAATGAGAAGAGGGAGTCATGTAATATATCAATCTGAACTGGAATTTTAACAAAAATACATGGGTGAAGTCCATTTAACATTAAATTTATTTTTGAGAGAGAGAGATAATGAAATGTGACATTAGCACGCGTAGTTGATTCGAAAGTTTGGAAATGCTATGTTCTTTTTTGAAAAGTGCAAAAAATTAAAACCAAATACACACTAATGAGTACCAGTGACTCCGCAAGGATTTTCTGTTTGGGGGTGGGTGGGTGTAAAATTAAAATTGGGAGAGAGTGAGTGAAGCTTTGCAAGGTTCCTAACGGTTTTTGACCGTAAAAAAAAAATAAAGTTGGGGTGAGCTCGAGAATTTTAGTGTGTAACAGCCCCACAGAGGGGTCTGATAAAATCAATGATGAGTACTGAACACGATCTAGACAGTATTTATCTGATTTTTAAAAGTAAACAAGATTCAAGATGGCCGACTTTAAGATGACGTCCATGACGACGTACGCTACAACTGATAATATATTCCACCCAGACATCGAGCAGCCGTAGCTCAGTGGTAGAGCGTTGCCGTAGTATTCGGGAGGTCGTTGGTTCGATCTCAACGGCCGACTATCCTGACTGAGTTTTTTCCCTTAAGTCACACCAGTCAAACGCCGGGATGGCACCTCCAACGTAGACCCTGGGCAACACCTTCCCGAATCCTTCCCCTCTCCTATCCCGGCCTTAGCCTTAGATGCCTAAAGGCTATAATTAAAATTCAATTCAGTTCAATTCAAATTCCACCCAGAATCAATTAATGAGTAATTATTTTCCATTGTTTTTAAGAATTTTGCAAATAAACGTGCGTTTTCAGATTAATAGACCAAACTATAAGTACTTATTCGTTTGAATCAAAATTTGGCCGCTGTGCCTGTCTTTGTGGACGGAAGCCCTTTTAATCGCGGTTTTTGGACGTTTCCTGATATCGTCTAATCCTCTGCAGAGTAGAAAGAAACCCATTGAAAGTAACAGTTAAGTCCATGTTGAACTAACATCGTATCAACAATATCGAGTCTTTGTTGAGATATGATTTAAAATTTAACTTACTTTTATAACCAATAACGGTTAATCATCGAAATAAACAAAAAATCAACGTTCAAAACACGTTTTTGTGCTACTGGGGAAGAGGCTTTAATGTTTGTTTATGTATGTAGGTACAGGATGAAAAAAATGAGGTTAACGAAATCGTCAATCGAACGAAAGCAAATTCTAGCTCTCCCATTCATTGAAAAAGGATAGTATAATCCCACCCTGTCGTAGAATTTATGAAACAATCGCCAATGAATACACTGCAAAAAATAGCTATGTTAATTCAACACAATGCGGTGTCCCAGCGTGACTACCACATTTTATGTGTTAAATCAACACAACACACGGTGTTGAACTGGGAGAAAAAAAGTTACGGCTGCGGCGAGATTTGAACATGGGTTGCTCAGTTAGAAGTCTGACCGAATTACCGACTTCGCTAAATTGACAGATAGGAAAAGCACTAGATGCAAACGATATTTGGTGAACAACATTTAAATTAAATGACTACACTATAGATTTAAACCGTGTGGGGGATCAAATATATGTTGCTGAACCCCCAAAACAAACTAAGTTACTTGCATGGTTTAATCACTTCCTATTTGTCAATAGGGAAGCAGAATTCCCATTCATTGAGAATATTCTATTTCTATGAAAGCAAGCAAGATGGCGACAGCCAAACACTTGAGCAGCATTACTGCTTACTTATCATAACAACATGTCAAATGCTGCGCTTGCTTTCATAGAAATGGAACATATTCTCAATAAATGGGGATTGTGATCCCTAATTGACAGATGGAAAAGTGATTATCATGGCAAAAGTCGTGAGAGTAAAATTGTTTGTGTTTAAGGTTCAGCAACATTTTTTATCCTCTATACTGTTTCAATCTAGTGCTTTTTCTGTCTGACGATTTAGCGAAGTCGGTAAGAATCTCGACTTCTAGCTGAGCAATCCATGTTCAAATCTCGCTGCAGCAGCCACTTTTTTTTCTACCAGTACAGAAATCAACACCGTGTGTTGTGTTGATTTAACACAAAAAGTGGCCGTAAAGTAAATGAAGCATCGTAGTATACAAATGTACAATCGTGGGAAAGCGCTAGATGATCAACGTGGGGTAGATGATCAACGTGGCCGCCAGGAGCGTATCCTTTGGACTATGTAGGCTACCACCGCAGCCTAAGCTTGAGAACAAATATTTTGATCTTCACAAGTAATATTAATTTACTATGGCCAGAACACTTATCATCATCATCAATACTATGTGTGATCTCCGTACCCTCTTCTACTTATTACTTTGGTTAGTGGTAGTCGAAACTGTGAATGCAGAATACACCACTGGTGTCCGCCATCTTGAAATCCGCCATATTGAATGGAGGTCATTCTTTTTCAAATGGCAAGTGGGTCGTGTGACGTATCAAACTACACGAGAAAGTTCCCAGAAAGTCATACCCGGTATAATATTTGACCTACCTGTTACGGTATCGAAGTTATCTTCACTAAAAATTTGCAGTACACGTGTTCCTTTATCCAACAGCGTCTTAACTCCAATATTGTAACACTTAGATCAAATCTGATACATGCGATGACTTTCTGGGAACATTCTCGTAGTGTTCGATATATCAGACGATCCACTTGTGATTTGAAAATCCAATATGGCCTCCGACCAATATGGCGTATTTCAAGATGGCGGCTACGTTGATATTCTACCCCAAAATGTAGCCCCTCAACACCATTACGCATTTGTGTACTACGATGCGTGAGTTCCACATCAGCTTGCGAGAAACAAGGCTGTACTAGGGATCCATAACAGGCAAATTTTCAGTAAAGATAGCTCCGACACCGTAAGCGGTAGGTAAAATCTGTTCCCTGGAATGGATTTCTGGGAAAATTCTCGTATTGTTTGATATGTCACACGACCCACTTGCCACTGGAAGAAAGAAGACCTACATTCAATACGTGGATTTCAAGATGGCGGCCACACTGATTATCGACTTCAAAATGTAGTCCTTTACCACCGTTCTACATTTGTATACTACGATACTTTGTTTCCTTGTGACTTTTAACTCACTGTGTAGTTCCTAGATACAAATATCCATATCGATTATGTCAAAATAGTGAGTGAGTGCGAAAAACGGTGGTCATTTTTGAACTGAGCGCCCCAAGTGCTCATTTTCAAAAATATTTTTGTAAACTACCCACAATATTGTTGATCAGTGTTATCTGGAAGACAGATAGTTAAATAATTATCCAGAAAACGCACAATCAAACAATTATTAGGATAATCAATAAATTAATAATTATAAAAAAAAATCCGAAAAGTTTAGCGGTAAAATTCTGCATTGTGTGTGTGAAAGGTGGGGACTACAGTTGACCACTGTTTTGTAGCGCCTACTTCCAGACCCCAGCGCTCCTTGCGGAAGTATGTTGAACTTCTGTTGGATGGATACCTGATTCGCCTTACAATACAACCAATTTCTTAGGGCTGATTTTCATGGAAGCTTCCGTTGCTTACGATTTGGGTGAGTAGCGAATTGAAACACGTATTTTATTGTCAATATTGCTTGTTCTAAGTGTAAGACGTGTTTCAATTGGCTATTCACCCAAATCGCAAGCAACGCAAGCTTCCAAGGAAAGCAGCCTTTATAGTTAAAAGAGCAGCTAATTTTTTTCTGTATGGCATTTTTATAAAATGGTCATTCTGTGAACAAAATTGAAGGGTAAGTTTCTATGTTAGCTTATTGCTAATTCCTTTGTAAGCTCTCCCTGTACGATGACTAGGACTCCAAATAATTTAACAAAGAACTCGCGCGAGCCCCTCGGAGCGCCCTCCAGCCAGTGGCGGCCTTAGGTACGGGTGAACCAAGCAACCGCCCAGAGAGGCCCCGCGCTGCCGACAATTAATTAGTAGTTTTACCTACCTGAATGCATGGAGTCACCTAAAATATTGCAATGGTAGTTCTTTATCAAATACAAATAAATCACCAATGTTAATGTTTGTTTACTGCGTTTTGTTTATTTTTAAACTGAAATTTGTAGATCATAGTTGATTGAGTAGATGCCACGTTTTAGGAGCTCTCCGATTTTGTGTGTGCGTGTGTCGAAATATAAATGCATAATAAAAACCGGGCTGTGTGAAATCCACCCGAACAATTATATTGCACTGAGAATATTGGCTACAATTCCCGTTACTGTTGCGTCTGGCGAGAGGAGCTTTTCTAAGCTGAAGCTCACCAAGACCTATCTAAGAAACACCATGACTCAAGACCGGATGTCTGCTCTCGTTCTATCTACAAAAAACGACGTTGCATCAACCCTATATTATAGCTATTTGATCTGTAGCTATATCTGATATTATAGCTGTCTGTACTTGTTTATTTAGTTAGAGGTAATTTTCGGATTCCTAATTATACGATATCGTACTCCATTACATCGCCTTTGCTTCTTGTAAATCAATACCTCCATTCCCGATATAATTTTTTTTCAGGATCACATTCACCCGAGGTGATGCTTTTACAAAAGCATTTCTTGCACACAGATATACACACACGCGCACACACACATTTGTATGTATGTATGTACAATTGTACATATATATCACGGTTTCTGTTATTGTGATTTCATGGGGCCCCGTAATGAGTCATTTCCCAGGGCCCCGCAAAGATTAGCGCCGCCTCTGCCTGCAGCACACCCTTGCTATAAGGCCTACTTGATTTCATGCATGTAATTACGCCGTTTAGATGCTAAGGAAATTACGCATTCTCCCCTTATGACATCCACTCAATCTATTTCCATTTATGCACATCATTTAGACTGACTATAGGAACCGGATTTATTATCTAATATCTGCACTTTGAGATAAAATGTTTCCCGAATAAAATAATGAAATATTCTTCATCGTAGAAAAATTCTCAGCCCAATTTCGGTCTCTGATATTAAACCCTTTCTCAGCTACACTTTCAAGTTTACCGCGTATAGCCGAAGGCAACCACGAGAAGTAATAAGGCAGTGAAAAATTATTTACAAAAAGAAATATATAAAGATTATTATTGATGCTCCATTTTCCTAAAGTAAATATTATAGAAAACTTGTGAAACGATATAGACTGCGAACCAAAGCTACACGAATACAAAACCACAGAACATTGCGCAAAAATCTCGGCAAAGGATGCAGACAGGAAACTCTCAGTACAGAAGTTAAAAGACAAGAAGAAGAAGAAGAAAAAAGAATAAACAAACAAGAGAGAAAGGTTTCTTAAAAGAAGAAGAAGAAAAAAAGGTCTATCGAAAAAGTCAAAAGAGGAAGAAGCTGTGGTTATGTCAGACGGACAAGCCATTTTCTTTTTTACAGACTAATTACAGAGCGGGAAACGTTTATATTTGTACTTAGCTAACATTGTATATGGTTTGACCTCCTTGAAATTTGATCGTCGACCGCCCTGTTTACATTTTGCTGTTCCCACAAGTCCTTCAACATCAATTATTCGTCACTACAACCACGTAGTAATAAAAACAACGTACAAAGGGCTACAAAATGGCATTTGGGAAAGTTGCAAGTTATAAAAGGAACACCGGTGAGTTGTATTTATATTGCTATAAACGAATGGTTCCCAACCTTTTCGAAACTGTGAACCTTCTGTCAGAGACAGGGCCGGGTTTACCACTAGGCACACTTAGGCCCTGGCCTAGAAGCGCGACTGCCACAGGAGCGCACTTTACAATGGAAAATTAGAAGTTGCTATAACGCGAGACGAACGTTATTTAGCAAAAATCATTAAGAACCATGTGCTGTGCTCGAGGGGTCCCACACGATATTAGGTAGGTATCCCATGACCTTTGGCGCTTCCATGTATAGGGCGTGGCAATCATCTACACCCGTGTCAATGGGCAACAGTTACATTGGGTTAAACTACTCTATTTGGATGAGAGCGTAAATTATTCTAGATTTAGTATATAAGATAAAAACTACAGTGTCTTTTTGCCTAACCTGTCTTTTAGGATTCGCAATGGGTAAGTATCGTGCGCTGCTCACCGTCCTGACTGAGGTTTTCCAGAGTTTACTTCAGTTTCACCACACGAATGTCAGAATGGTACCTTAAAGATGACACCGGCTGCTGCCCTCCCATACCTTATCCCGTTCTGATTCAAAGATACCTAAAGACTTAAAAATTTAAAAAAAAATCCCAACATGTCTTTCATAACAGTAGAAATAAATCTTTTTTTCCTTCCTAACTTGACCTTATCTCTTTAGGAGATAAAAATTCCCGGAGACGGTGTTTAACATTCACAGCTGCCCACGTATTCAACGTAGGGAATGAGTTTGTATTTAATGCCACTATTTTTATTACTACTACTACTATTATTATTATTAAAAAGCGAGAGGACGGAGGAGAGTAAATTGTCATAATATTGGAAGGGAAAGGACGAGAGGGGTGAGGGGGAAGGGAAAGGGAGGGGAGGAGCGCTCGGAGTCATGAACCTAGAGCACCTAGAGGCATAAATCCGAACCTGGTCACAGATAATGCATCAATTCACTATATATGGCGACCGACTTAGTTACATATGGCAACCGAACGGGCTAAGACCTCAATGTTATCTGCGATTGGCTCCACGAAATCAAATCAACAAATGTAGCAGCTACACGCTATCTATTTACTTTGTAGTTGTTCAGGATCGTTAGCAGATGGCACCACTATAAACTAACAGCGACATAGCCTATTTGGATCTGAAATACAGGGTGGTTCAAAATTCTAAGAACAAGAATTGGGAAAATATTGTAAAATTAAACAAAAAATGCTGTTTTTAAAACTGGTCAAATACTGATTCGCTTTTAACTTGCAGGAGATCCAACTTGCAGCCAAAAATCTTGTTAATGTGGTAAATAAAATTAATATCTCACGATAAATATTAACAAATTTTTTGGTGGGGACCGGGTTGATTTATATCAAAGGTACATATGACAGTTAACATGTGATGGCATCAGAGTGACAGTGTTGGCAACGTGGTATGAAGATTTCGTGTTTTAAATAGCAATATATCAATTTATTATATAGTTAATATTTCCTAGGAATAATAAACACCGTATGTGAAGCCCAGAACATACGAATACGAATATATTCGAAGATATGGATATTATTTTAAATCATATTTTGAACGTTCAATATCATATAAAAATTAGTACCATTTTTCAACATTGCGTTTCATGTTTTACTTATGATGTTTATTATCTGTAAAGCCACCAAGCCGCCGTAGCTCAGAGGTAGAACTAGCGTAGCATTCGGGAGGTCGTGGGATCGATGCCAGTGGCCGACCATCCTGACTGAGGTTTTCCAGGATTTTTCCTCATTCACACCAGGCAAATGCTGGGACGGCACCTTTAACATATGCCCTGGTCGACACCTTCCCGAATCCTTTCCCTTCCTCTATCCCGGCCTGAGACGCCTAAAGGTCATAAAATAAAAATTCAAAATGTTAAAACCTTCTTACCAAGTACTTAAAAAAACCGCCGTAGTGTCTTTTGAGAAATCGAACTTTTACCAGCTTTCTTATCGTCAATCTGATGAAATCATATTTCAATTCCTAATGAAAGGGCTCCTTCAAATCAAAGAGAAAGTTTATTGTCAAGTTTGTAAAGCATATGGTGGTGCCTAGCAGTGTTCTTGACATTGACTGGAACAGTTTTTACACCTGGCTAATGCAACAGCATTGCAGAAAAATACGTTGAATGTCCATATCGATGGTCAGTTACCCTACCATGAAAGAACTCGAGAACAGTGAGTATTGCGAAATTCTGTGTCAAACTGCACATAATTTTCACATCGTCATGTTTCATAAAGTTGTGGTCACTTTGAAACCGTCTCGCCGAGACATTTCCAGCGGCACATCAATCACCATATAGCCCTAGTAGTTCCTAAGTTATAAATTAGCCGCCCTATCTCTAGAATCGTCGCTGCAATGTGTATAAGCTATATTGGTTTGAACTCGTATCACCGAGACCTTTGCAACAATACCTCAACCACCGTCCTAACTCAGTATCCTGAGTTGAAAGTTGTCGACAGACGGACAAAGCGGTTGTATAAGGCTTCACAGCACTTGTTGATGAAGCCTAAAATAGAAATTCAAAATCAGTACCCAGCAATCCAAATGCAGAGCAAGACGGGGAGTTTTATCGGCTAATAATTGGGGGAAGGTCGGCGCCCACCAACACATGGCGTTTGGTCGTCGGGCCATTTTCCGAGCTGACGTCGGTCTTTCGACTTACCGGGATTGTCCAAAACACGATGTCTTCCTGTCCGTCAGCTCGACTTTCGCAAACCAAATGCCGACGGCGCCTGGCTTCCTGGGTTGAATAATTACTATAAGAATGCCATTCAAACTTATCCGCCACTTTTGATGGTCGTCATCTTGGATATTACCATGAATCAGAAAACGTCCTGAGTTTCTGTATAGTCTATGCGGGTTACTTAAAACGAAATTTAAGAGATAATCTTCAATACATGATAATCCTACGGGCCACCCCTTACCCACATAATGCTGTTTTTTGATTCAAGGTTGAAATCCCCTTGATTCTGCCTTGTTAGGCTTGACGTCATACGACAAATATATTTCAAGCTTGATTTTTGCTAGATAAAATATGCTTGTACTTAACAACCCAATTTCAAGACTTCGTGCCTTTGAAAAATCAAGCGTGATTCAAGTTTGATTCAACCCTTTTGCTTGACATGGTTTGACGTTTCAAGACCAAAACAAGCTTGATTTTGCTATATGGATGGGGACTGGACTATGTACAAAACAGAGGCAAGACAGCTATAGGCCTATACTTGGAAAAGTTGCTTTTATTGCTGTTCTTAAAGACTGGAACCACAGGAGCTAATTTTCATTTAGCAGGAAATACACGAACTGTGAAAGATAGGTTACAAAGCAGAGCATGAGGATTCGAGAGTTTTTCATATTTATACATATAATGGCCAGCGAGAAAGTCAGGATCAGTAGATTTATTTACAGTAACTTTAAGCATGTAGTCGTATATTTCAGGCGGCGAAGTAACAACTCATCAGTGGCGGCTCATCAGGTGACATTGATGAAGTTCAGCTTCACTTATTACTTTGATACGCACTAACGAAATAGGTATTAATAAGTATTAATCGGGTCAGAAAATCAGTCAACACCATCTGAGATCGGATTGTGGCAATATCAGTAGCCTGTGTAAGCTTAGAAATCCCAGAATAAATGTTAACGAACAAAGATAATGGGAACGTGTTGATGGATGAACGTTTTGATAGTACTTCTTCACCTATTATTGGTTTCACGAGCCGCCACTGGAATGCATGAACAGCGAAAATCAGGACAATCAGAATAAATGAAGTTATGCATATTTTTCTATCTCCAAATTGACACTGATTTGCATTTGTTGACGCTCAACTCCAGCATTTTGGCAACACACCACTTCAAAATATGAAACAAAATCTTGTTGACGTAGTTAACAGATTTCTATTTACACATATTTTTGAACATGCTTTTATCATCAGCAAATAGGAATTTCTGAGAATTACTAGGCCATTAATAACTAGTAAAAATAGGTTGTACCCTTAAGGAACACCTGAAATCACATGAACAAGTAATAGTGTCACTTAGTCTTGGGGTCTCCGTTGTTAGTTATAAAAGGAAATATTTTTAGAAAAATTGTTTTCTTTTTTTTAAATAAAAATCCTTACCTTCAGATGTTTCTTCTACGCGTCAACCAATAGGAGATGTTGAACTCACTTCGGATAAGTGACAACCACACCAAGCCTGAAAGAAAAAAAAACTAGTTTAGTTAATTCGTATAAAAGTTGCTATATTAAGTTTAGTTGACTTTTTGGCGTGCTATCATATTTAAAGTTTATTGAAGAGGCTTTAAAAATCAGTAGAAGCACTAGTATGTTACAGCGCATACCCAACCAATTAATTTAGTGTAATATCACAGACCTCATAGCACGCTTCCCCATTTCTGGCTGCGCTAAAACTGATGGATTTTGGTTCAGAGCACGTGATTTTGAATCCATCCGCTATGTAGCTCTGGCATAGACCTCATAATAGAATATGACGTCTATGTCAGATCTACCTAGCGGATGAATTAAAAATCGCGTGCTCTGAACAAAAACTGTTTAGTTTTAGCGCAGCGAAAAATGGCAAAGCGTGCTAAGTATCTATTATCAGGTCTATGCTAATATATTCTGCGTGCCATCAGTTACGTTTCACGGGAATTTTACCCCTACCCTTTTCCATTTTGACTGTTGTTAACTTCGCATAAAAAATGTTCGACCCTGAACACCGTGCACCTAGGCCACCCAAATCACATCTTCTTATCGTCAAATTGTGTCTGGTAAAGATACCCCCTCTCTCTCCTTACCTCCGTCTTTCCAACGTAACGAAAATGAGCAAACAACATGGGAACAGAATGTTTTCAGATATACACGAACTAGTATAGATGAAATGAAAGAATAAAATCGAGATGAAACAATTTTCATAAGATGATGTAGAAAAATTTAAACACACACAATGAAAAATTGAAACCGATGGATGTACGTTACATAGAGTTAGAAATGAATACATTCCCTTCCGGTATAGGAAGGAGTTGACGAAAAGTCTAAAATTTTGTGAATAAACTACCATTACTCATAGCAAATTTTGCGCACCCCCGAGAATTGACAATGATGTATAAGCGGGGGCACCTTAGTATTCTTGACACCCAGTATATTATATTCGTATATTCATATCTACAGTGTATGATTTGTGTGCATGTGTAAATTAATTTAAGTTGTTTAAGCATAACACTCGCCCGGGATTGGGTGGGGATAAGAGGATCAAGCCGGGATAGAATTGGGAGAGTGTGTTGGAAAATAGACAGCCTGGGCCTATTTATAGGTAACATCACACCATTTGCCTGGTTTGGGTGAAGAAAAATCTTGGGAAACCTCATTAAGAATAGTCGACAGCTGGAATCGATCCCAGGACTTTCCGATTGCTAACCAACGCTCTAGAACGTTCTTGAAACGTTGTTCACCCTAAGCGGGCTTTTCTTGTTCCATTTGATATACCTTTTTAACCTGTATAGACTGATATTCTTAGAATTAAGTTAAAATCACACACAAACATTCATGAACGAGTCATACTTCTAACTAGGAACACTTCCGAGATGATAATCTGGCACAGGAGCAATTTTGCGCGGAATCGATGGCCCATTAACTAAAAAGGCAACATACAAATGTTTGCGCCCCGCACTCAAAAGTTCAGGATGAAAATAGTAACGGTTGGCAGTCATCGTGCCTGCGACGTCATAGTGACAGGTTCCGACGTCATCCAGTGTAAATACAACGACCAAGCTAATATTTGCCAGGTACTAACTTAGTGCAGTGGTAAGACGTTGGCTTACTAAATAACAAACTCGGGTTCGAATCTGGGCAGGAGCAATAATTTTCTTCTTTTTTCTTTCAAAATATATTTTTATATGTTCATATTTATTATTAATAATTGTTTTGGCATACAAATAAAGGCTATTGAAAACTAGGATATATATATATAAACCAGGTCTGGCCAGCGAGGTGTGCAAGGGAGCACGGTGCATCCAGAGGGTGGGCGGCCTGAGCCTCAGAATGGCATTGCCTCCGAGTTGCATTTTTGTTACAATAGGTTAGCGGAGGTTAGGTAAGGTCAGGTTCGCACAAACAGATAGAAATGTATTTTGAAAGAAAGAAACGAAAGTGTACATAACAGAACCTGACCTTACCTAACCTACCCTAACCCACGGTCACTAATTTTATATAATCTACAACAAACCTAAGAAAGCAACTATTAATAATAATAATTTGAACTTAGAAAAATATATTTTTTAAGAAAAGAAGAAAAAAATCTCAACTTTTTTTTTTTACAAAAAACTGCACTTTTAAAAACAATCTTGAAAATGCAAGAAAGGAATTATTAATAATAAATTAAAACTTTTAAAAATATAATTTTTAAGAAAAAAAAAGAAAGAAAATATCGCCAACCCGCCGGGGATCGAACCGAGGTTTCTTATTTTTTAAGCCAGCATCCTACCAATACCCCACGCTAGGCAGCTGACAATTGGTGGT
Organism: Lepisma saccharinum; assembly: GCA_022664845.1. NCBI lineage: Eukaryota > Metazoa > Arthropoda > Insecta > Zygentoma > Lepismatidae > Lepisma > Lepisma saccharinum. The sequence goes on along the minus strand of JAGDQP010036381.1, from coordinate 3,399 downwards.
CTCGGTGCTGTATTTAAATCCCTAACCGTTTACATTACCGACTTCTGCCAAAAGCACTTTCAACGCAGAATTTCTAATAAATTTATTTCTATTCTTACCGGTTGCGATTGGCGAATAAGCGCGCCGCCAGCAGGTGGGATTTACTTTCTTTAAAGATAGTTCTGAATCTAGGATATATATAAATACACCGCTGAGGGTAGCAAGTTTAATGGCTGATTTAACAACACATTTGTTATGGTCTGTGTAGATAAGTGGTTAGCTTGTCAGACTCTCATTCACAAGGTCTCTGGATCGATTCCACGAGCGGCTTTCCAAATATTTTCTTCTAGGAATTAAGCGCTGTAAATGATGTTCGCGATATCTACTGAAAGAGATGTATCCCGCACAGGGAGAAAAACACAAGACAGAGAGAGAAGGGGCAGGGGGAGAGGGATGGAGACTGTGTATTCATAAGCGTTAAAATTTCATTTATCTCCAGGTCTTGCGCCATTTTTCTTTTCTTTTCCTTGTTTCTCCTCTCTTTTTTCGCCCTTGTCTTCTTCCTTGCTTTACCTCTCTCTCTCTGTGTGTATGTGTGTGTGTGATCGAATAAGACAAGAAAAGGATTTCTGTCTAACTCTCTCGTGGATCTCTAGATGATGCTCAAAAGCTAATACTTTCTTCCTCCACATGGAGGAAATTCCTGGCATATTTTGAGCATATTTGTACTGTCATATTGGTTGTCTAACTATTAGGCGCACAGTGAAACAATTTTCCTGGAGGAGAGAACTGTTATTTCTTAGCACTCCAACCCCCCACTTATTTTTGTAAGTGGCTGTCTGTATGTAAAGCTCTAGTGTCGTCCAGGGTCTTTACTGTGACGACATTTATACAACAACAACTAATAATAATAATAATAATAATAATAATAATAATAATAATAATAATAATAATAATAATAATAATAATAATAATAATATTATTGTGCGCATCATTCCGAGTTCAAGTCCGGTGAAAATTCGTTGAAAGCAGTGTTTCGGAGCCCACACTTCAGCAAAACACTGTATGAATTCAAATTTAGTTTTTAAGGCCTTTAGGCAACTTTCGCTGTAGCCAGATGGATCATGATGGGAGGAACTGATGGAATGAAGAAAGTTCGAATAAACTGGAGATCCCGAGAAAAGCCACACATACGGTGTTTGTTCACCAAAAAACATGACCAGAGATTGAACCAAGTACCACAAGCACCAGAGGTGAGCGCTTTAACAATCAAGCCACCGTGGCTCGGCAAAACTCTGTATTCCTGTCCCTATAAGCTGAGAGATGTTGTATAGGACGTTAGTAATAATAATAATAATAATAATAATAATAATAATAATAATAATAATA
>JAGDQP010036380.1:6431-19096 GCA_022664845.1 Lepisma saccharinum | reverse complement strand
AACAAAAATCTCAAATTTTATTATTTGTACTACAACATTGCAATATAGCGTGTCAGGGGTTCCCATTAAAACTGAAGTGAATTAAATCGTATTCATGGTCTTTAAAGACATCTTGAACACAGGTCTGGATACTCAGGTTGTAATGAGAGAGAGAATGTGGGAAGCAAGTCGCCCAGGGCGTAGTTTGAAGGTACTATCCCGAAACTAACTAACCTTCTGTGCCTGAGGAAGAAAGCTCAGTCTGAATGACCGCTCCCTGGGTTCAAATAAAAAAACACGAAACCTATGCTGTACCAACTGAGCTACGGCCGCTCATTGCTTACAATAAACAGTTACCAATCTTTATTTTTTTAATTTTTTCTTTTCTTTAAAGAAACAAATACTTGTATCTAAATATCACAGTTTAGAATTATTATAGCATGCTCAATTGCTCACCCAAATGATACTGATTTATCAGGGTATGTTTGATGTAAATCTGTGTATTATAGAAAGAACTGCATAGTTAGTTATGAAAGTACATGTTTTTCTCCTTAATTCCAAGAAGAAGAAAAAAAAAAGAGAGAGCGAAACGAACATGTTAGGTTTCCTTGTACCATGTAAGAAGCGTTATTGATTACATAATTATGCAGCAGAAAAAAACCGTCATCAATAATATCTGTCATTCGCTTTTCTCTATTGGACAATTCAGTTTTTCTTTAATTCCCTTCTTCTTCTTTTTTTTGTGAAAAAAAAGAGAGAACCAAGAAATAAATGCTTTCATAAATATTAGTGGAGAAGTGATTTAAGGTTTGTTTTCTTTTTTTTATCATTTTCGAATTGATTCTTCCGCGAAGCTATAATCAAATACTGTTTCTTTGACAAAATAATGATAATAACAATGACATGTCCACCAACACACACACACAGAAGGAGCGCGAGAGCGAAATAGAGAGAGAGAGGGAGAAGCAGAAACATACAGAAAAGAGTTCTATCAGAATTTTTCATTGATTTTTCGTAAACATAGCGAAATACAAACGAAAACAAACGGAAAAACTTTCGAATTTTTCCCGGTGGAATAAAAGTAGACTGAAGATCATTTAATAAATACAAGGTTTAATTAACAGTGTTGCATTTTTTTATACATTGACTCGATATTTAAGTTTCGATATTGGAACTAATTAATATTCGATATATGGATACTTCGAAGTTTGGATTCAATATTGAGTTCGATATTACGATTCTATATTGAGTTCGATATACTGATTCAATATTGAGTTTGATATTTCGATTCGATATTGAGTTCTATTTTTCGATTCGATATTGAGTTCGATATTCGATTCAATATTTAGTTCGAATTTTCGATTCGATAGAGTTCGATATTCGATTTGATATTGAGTTCGATATTTCGATTCGACATTGAGTTTGATATTCCGATTCGACATTGAGTTTGATATTCCGATTCGAAAAAAAGTTTGATATTTCGATTCGATATTGAGTTTGATATATCGTTAAATATCGATAATACAAATATCATCAAATATCCCTTGGTTCAATTGCGATAGTCATAGTTTCCAAATTTGTCATAGTGATAACACCGCGTAAGTAGATGGTTATTGACTATTGAAATCGGAGATCACGTTTTGGATGTACACTAAAAAAATATAACTGTTTTAGAAAGTCGGAGAACGGTTGTGTCCTTGATTTGTTTCACATTTTTAACTTGTAAAGCATTAGGAAGCTCAAGTGGCTTCGTAGGAAGTTGTTAGGTAAACCAGCTGCCTGTTACCTCATGAACAAAAATCTTTTGCAAAATAAAGAAAAGAACTGTAAATTTGAGCTATGTTGCACTGGCATCTGACTTTAGAATGCTACGTTGCATGAAAGTACCATTATTTCGCTTGTATTTTAATTGTAGTCAAAATATGTATAATTTAAGTAGGTAGTTTAAGAGAGTGTGGAACGTTTTTTTGTTCTTGGAAATACGTAGTTTAAGAACTTTGAAAACTGTACGAAATGCAATCAGAAACAACAACAAACACATTATCATCTTTATTATTATTATTATTATTGTTATGTGCGCGCCCACAGCAAATTTATAGTCGCAACCTTTGCGTCTACACAAAAAAAAAAAAAAAAAATTGAAAGCACTAGTATACATATATAGAGTGACCCAAAAATTTGTGATGGTACGTGCCGTAGCTCCAAAATTAGTTGTTTCCATCTTTTAATGGAACTTTCCCTCTTTTTCGGCCTGAGAAATTCCTTTTCAATTTGGGACGATCATTTTTTAAACAACCTGTATGATCAAATGTATATCCAATCAAACCACTTCCCACATCCTCTAATCTGCCAGGCTGTCTATTCTGCTTGCGTATTCTTGTTATTCGAGCCCAAGACCATCGACTTTACACAGTTTGCCTGCCCTCTAGGTTTGCTTTTTTTTTATAACAAGAGTTCTAAAAATAGTTGAGCCGCCACCGAACAATGTCATTTTTAAAATACATGAGGGCATTAGATGGCAGATCGCCTCTGAGGTTTCTGAAGAGTATTTTTCAATAGGGTCTTCTTGTATAGTAGTTATTTATTGTTAAAAAAAAAAAAAAAGATCCTCTCACGTCCTACTCATCCTTCTTAAAGGTTTGATATAGCTTTGATTCTTTTCATGAAACACAATTTCAAACAAGCTTGGACAAAGAATATGAGTTGGTGGGGATGATTCTGGCAAGGATGTACTATCAGCTACATTCTTTATTATATAGTGCTTGTCTTTCTCCATATTCGTGTACAATCATCCTTGAATCCTACCTTTGATATATAAAGATTAAATTTACCATGGACTGACTTCTCCATAGCAACGGAAGGCTTTGTTATAAGAGAAGTAAGTGGACGAGGAACTAATAGAAGAATAAAAAGTAAAAATAAAATAAAGAGGGAACCTTAAATCCTCGTTTGTTCAACAAAAAAAGGGACGATTTCTTCTTTTACAAATATTTTATGTAGGCAGAAGCTGAAATAAGAGTACTGTACGTTATAAAGACTCATTATTTGTTCAAGTAGTGGTATCTAAAAATGTATGAAGGATGGTACAAGTCTGCATTGTTGCCATTAATCTTTTTCAACAATGTTTTCATTTTGTATGTATTATTCTTTTATTTTTTGTATTTTGGTTTCATGGAGTCATCACTATCATCATCATTAGGTTTTGGGCGTGAGCGGCAGGTCCTTGCTACGATATATGTTAGTGACTTTTCTGGTCATGAGTTAAACTATACTTTTTTCATTAGCCACTGATGCTTGCTGGCAACAATATTTATGATCAGCTGATTACATCTTTTGTTTTTAGGTAGTTAAACTTGTGTACTTTGTTAAGAGTTTCACTGCATTATTGTTACAATGTGTGGATGGGAAAATTCATATTGAGATAAGTTACAGTACACAAGTTCATAGGACCTACAACTGAATGGATTGCTTCGATACAGTTAACTATGTGTCTGTGCATGCTTGATGCTAATTTGGATTGTCACCTTGAGGCAATAGAATCTACGTTAAAAGCTGTAATTGCTACATCATATGCAATGTCCTACTAATAAACCATCTGGGTTTCAAGGAATGCCGAATACATTATTTCAGGTATTACGAGTAGTCTCTGTTATGATTCCAGGATGTACTTTAGAGTATCCGGTAGTGGATACTTTTGATGAGACTGGTACGATATTTCTTGCGTCCTTCACTTCACAATATTGCACCAGTCCTTCAAGACATGGTTATCTCTTTTTATTCATCCTAATTTTGCGCTTTCATTTTTTTCTCAGCATACGATTTATCTTTCTTAATACTGTGAAGAAATTGGATTCTCTTCTTTCTTTTACTTTTTTCCCCCTCGACCACACTTTTAATTACATCACTTGAGAAATATTCTATACCCATTGACTATTTCACTTCTTTATTGTCTCCAGTTTTGTCTCTCGCCTACTCTTTTCGACTTTTCTTCATTTCCGATATTCTGTGTCCAGCTGCTACTTTTTTTTTTTTTTCTTTTTTGTTCTTCATATAGGCCTACACGTTTCAATGCTTCCAATCTACTTTCTTCACTTTTTCATATAGAGTTTATGTTTCGGTTTCATGTAACAAAATACTGGATACAAAACATTTAATCAATATTTTCCTTAATTCCTTGTTTTCTCTGTCCACAAAACAGTTTATTCTCCTTAATGAATGACTCTTTTGTCCTTGTTATTTTCGCCTCTATATCACATTTTACTTATAATACTTATCTCAAATATTTGAAGCTGGATACATGTACTATCTTTTATCTTCCAAATTTCATCTTTTCTTTTGTTCCCTTTCGCTTTCCAATCACCACCCCTTTCGCTTTCTCTATATTTATTTTCATTCCATGCTTCTCACAGCTTCAATACAGTTATTTAAGGTGAATCTAAAGCAACAATATCCAACAAAAGATGGCAGCACTATCTCCGTATATGTCTAATGTATTTTCATTGTTACACGAAATTTCTTTGCTTCTCCTACAAATTCAAGCCTGGAGAGTTCAAACTTTCAGGAAAGAGAGTTCATAACAAATTCAAGAGCATGATCGATGCCGATTTTAAAATTTAGCTTTTGTTCATTGTTGAGAAAGCTTCATTGTTATAGGTGTTCATATTAACAAGAACAATGAAGCGATTTCAATAATGAAGAAAAGTAAAAATTAAAATCGGCACCGATCATGCTCTTGAGTTGGTTATGAACATTGTTTCCTGAAAGTTTGAACTCTCTAGGCTTGAATTTATAGGAGCAGCAAGGAAATTTCGTGCAACGATAAGAATACATTAGACATTGTATGTTGGAGATCGTTGCTTTAGATCATCCTTAAATATCTTGTTAAGTGATGTGCCATTCTCTCTACAAGAAGAACCACTTCTGCCAATCTAGTGCATTTGAATTTGCTTTCTCCGACCGCAATTCTTCTTCCTGTTTCAAAGGATCACTTTACAACCACTTCTTGATATTAAATAAAGTGAATGAAAGCCAATATCTCCTTCACACTCCTCCACCTACTGATGTCCATTCTGAAGACATCGTTTAATTTCAGCCTTAATCTATGATTTCAATAAAAAGTTCATTTCTATCTTACCAGTCCACATTCTTTTAATAGTTGTATTATGATTTTCCAGTTGTCTCGTTCTAATGTTTTTTTTTAAATTCTAAAATCAACAAAGCATACTTCCTTACATTTCTCCTATTATTCTTTGCAAACTAGTAGCGCCTTTTTGTCCCTTTATCTCTTCTAAATTGAAACTGTTGATGAGTAAATGAATTGTTACCGAAACGACATGCTGAGTTTCTAAGGACGGGACCTACAGTTTTTGGTACAGTGGGCTCTGAACCACTCCTTTCAATGGATCACGACTGGAATTGAACCCGTGGCAACGTGCACAACAGCGAGCACGCTAACCTCTCGACCATCCCGAGATCTCAAACTGTTCATATTCAATTTCAGAATTTTTCATATTTTGCATTATCTTTTGTTACAATAAAACTAACTGTTTCTATTCCGTTCTCACGATTCATAAATTTTGTTGCAGAGTCCCTTTCTTTCATTTTCTCTCCTGCTTTTCTTTTATCAGTTCAATGAGAGTAGCATCGACAACCACTGCTTTACCATTTTTATTTCGCATCACTAAGAGCCTTCTCGAACTCTACTGAATATTTTGAACCCCTTATCATAATTACTTCTGTTTCCTCATCTACACTTAATCTATGTAGGCGTTGGAATATTTCATACAAGACTCTTTATGTACTTCCTTCCGACTATCCAACATTCCTTTCCGATCTGTAACGAATGTTCTTTCATCACGAACACTAATGAGAGCTTCATTTTTGTCCGGCAACTACCAGATTTACTTGCCTTTCTTCCCAAGTACATCATTTTTTTTTTCTTGTAGATCGGGTCGTATCTTCCTATTCTTTCAAGTGTTTCTGTTCCATTTCCTTCTCATCCATGCTTTGTCTTTTTCTCTTCGGAGTTCCTGGAGATTACTAGCTAATAAACAATGCATGATGAATTTTATCAGATGGACAAAACTGGGTTTCTTTGAGTGATATGCAAGCCGAAACATTTATTGGAAATAACATAGCATCGCAACTGCAATGAACTAAAATTCTAACACAGTAAACGCTATCGTATTAGCACAAGTGACATAGAAAGTGTGTGTGTATGAGTTGTAAAAAAAATATGGTGTAGTGCGTATTGCTTCGAGAAACCTATTAAACTGAGCGGTATTGCTCAGCGACATAACACACATCTCATAATCGGTATAACTTGAGACGGAAACTCATAGTCGTCACTGTGACTGAAGTTTTGCCTGGTGTCCCTTATTCGGAGTGCCAAGCGAGTGTTGAAATGGTTCCTTAAAGTACAGTCAAAGTCAATATCTGTCCATATCGTATGGGTAAAGTTATCAAGGCATCTTGAAGTCTAGAGTCGCATAAAATGAAGTCCGTCTCTCGTCTCAAATCACGTTATCAATCACGCATTATTTAAGTTACATTTCAAGAAGTGAACAAGAATGTGTGCCTTCATCGCGTCAGAAGTCTCTAGAATGACCTTCCGTGATGAACAGTCTACAGCAGAAAGAAATGAGGAACGTAATGGCCAGAAGGTTATTCCAAATACAAACTCGGTACTTACTCGCCTGGTGAAATTGGGATAACATTTGGAAATCCTTAGTTATTACGGTCGGCAGCAAAAACCCTGTATGCTTCTCGAATGTTGTTCCGGAGTCCATCACCTTATCCACTGGAAGGTTAAACCTTATTCAAAGTATCAGGTTTTTACCTTGATATACGTCAGATTTAGCTTGATGATTGGAAAATGTAAGCAGCTTTGCGAGATTTTGTCAAAGAATGAATCTGGAACATACTTTGACTGCTTTCCAGCAACTATACTTGAATTAATATTATTATACTTGGACTATTATAACAATAATCCCTAATATGATACATTTGTGGCTTTTTAGGATAAAGGCCTATTTTGCTAAACTTCCATGAAGATTTTATGAAAAGTTATATAGATATATATAAAGAGAGAGAGACAGAGATAGAGAGAGAGAGAAAGAGAAAGAGAGAAAGAGAGGGGGAGGGTAATGAGCTATGGGTCATGATAATTTTACAAAGAATTGAAAGAACTTAAATATGAAAAGGAAACTTACGGAAGAAAATGAACAAATGGAAAGTAGGTTAAAAAAGAGGGTAAAATATAGGATAAAAGAGAGAGAAGTAAGTAAGCGAGATGGATACAGTGAGGTATGGAAGGAAAGAAAAAATATAGTGATAAGGAAACGGCAGAAGGGGAAGTTAGAAGAATATGAGGAATGTCATATGTTTTGCAAAGCATGCCAGTCACGTTTTCGCATGGCTCATACAAAAAGAATATAAGAAGAGGTCTTGCATGATGTAAAAAGGAAAGGGAATATGAGGTAGAACAAAGACAGAACGCAAAATAAAAAATATATATACAGGCAACAACTCCTTCTTCTCCTCGCCTCCACCTCTCCCTCGACCCTCAACCCTTTGCTTCTCTCTTAAAAAAAAATAATAAAATAAAAAAAAATGCTTAGAAGCAGTTGCACATCGCTGACAACAACCTTTACTTCGATCCGATATGTCTTTCTTTCAAAAAATGAAAAAAGAAAACCTCTAAAAAGGAGGAAAAGGATGGTCAAACCGAATAGTCGCTGAGTAAAACACATCTTTAGTTACAGCTACTAAATGCAGTGTTAGAAGGTTCTTGAAATTTTTATCAAGAACGCTCAGTATTTAGTAGTTTCACTGTTAATCTGCTACATTGTGGTGCATTTGTTTCAGACAAGATATTCACCAAAATCTGTCCAATTCCAGCAGTGAAAACAGCGTTGGCATCATTTCGGAAGGTCCTGGGATTGATCCCATAGCCCGACCATTCTAACTGAAGTGATTCCAGTTTTTTTTCTTCAGTTTCATCAGAATATGGTCTTCAAACTTGGCCCTGGCTGACTTCCGTTCCACACCCTCTCCCTTATCTTATCCAGGCCTTAGTCAAAAATGCCTAAAGGCCATAAATAAAAAGTTGAAAGTTGAAAGGTGTAGAATATAAGAAGAGGTATAAGTCGCCTTGAGATTACTACACTATTTATTTTCGAAATGATGTTAGGCATTTCGGCAGAGTAAGGATTTAAAGTGGTGTAAAACACAACACAACATGTTATATGTTTTTGGAAGATATATCCAGTGATCATTTCGCCCAGGACATTGATGAAGACAGTGAAAGCCCCGTTCAAACAAGTGGTATCATTGCCACTGCCAAATATGGAAGATCTGCGTTCCGTAGCAACATGGAAGCCATCAGAAAATGGAGCATTTGGGTTGTTTTCTTCAATTCTATCTTCATTCAAAAATATCTCATGTATTGATGAATCTGCAAAATATAGATTTTCCAGTTACGCCAGCTACAGGAAGATCTTGATCAGGAGCGTACAAGGTCTTGCCGAAATGTCTCCAGTAATGTTGAATATCTCAAAACTGGTCGCACATTCTTGGTATAAATTGGCAGCGAGCAACAATGGGCCATAATATGTATACGTGATCAGTCGCTCTGCCGTTTGACAATTCAGTCGGCAACAAGACGCTGTTGAGTGATAAAGGATAAAAATTGATTATATGAGCGGTACAGCATTATGGCTTACGCCCGTCCTGATCGCTGAGTGACGTAGTGTACCCTATCAGCATAGCGTACTCAATGAACGCCGAGTGAGTAGATAACGAATAATATTCGCCTGCGGAAATAATAGGTCTACGAATTTTTAAGAAATCTTATGCAGGTGAGTCAATCAGTGAAGTTCAGATAAAAGTGTAGGCTTGACGCTTCGGGGGTAGTCGGGAATTGTTAAGAGTGAATATGGCGGTCACTCAGTACATTACTCCACTGAACGACGCCCCACTGTCTACTGAATTGCTACACGGCAGCATGGCATACGTCCACAATACACAGTAAGATCCATTCTAGGTAACTGCAAAGTTACGTCAGGATCGCGTGACCGCTTTCCGAGCTATTCAACATTGTATACTTTTCGGGCAAACCGCGCATTCTGAAGAGCAGTTATTTATTTCCTACGATGTCATGCAACTCACTACAACGTAACTGTTATGCGAGGCAACATACGCGCGAAGGATATTTTTTTTTCACTAGAAAGGGTAGAAATACAAGGTTTTTTTTTTTTTGTTATTGACGACAATTCTAAGAGTTTTATTAATAAAATATCAGGTATACGTTGTGAAAGTTTTAGTTAGATTTTTCCAGAGTTTTCCTCAGTCACACGAGGCTAGTGCCGGGATGGTTCCTAGAACTAGGCCCTAGCCCACTACATTCCAACATCCTCTCCCGCACCCTAGTCCTGTCTGAACCTGAGATGCCTAAAGGCCATAAATAAAATTAAAAATAAATAGGCTACACATTAAGAGTTATACTCTACTTTTGCATTAACTTTCCAGGATCTCTCGCGTTGTAAGTCACACTCTATTTTTGCCTATGGACCCAGTTTTAGAAAACAATGTCTTCTACAAGGCACACTGTTATCATTATTATTATTATTATTATTGCAACCAACTCGATCAGCATTTTAAAGTTTTATCTGCATTTATGTAGTAGCAAATTGACGGAACAAATACTCCAGAGATTTTATTGTTACAAATAAACCGTGATGTTTCGGTGGCTATATGCTACTTTTTAAATATAATATTTTTGCTCATCCATATTAAGGGTTGCCTTGTTGCTGGATTTCCTTTAACGAATACGTTCCGTGAAGCAGAATGTAATCGTTGTAATTTTGTACATTAGTATAGTACTTGGCGTGTTTGTACTTGGTATTTTGGTACCTTAACATGCTTGTTTTTTATTTGCAGAAGCGGCATCCCTAATTTTGCATTCTATTTTTGGAAGGGCGACTTATTCACGCAAGAATAGGATAACATCTTTATCTGTTATCTAAAAGGACGATATATATAGGAACATGGTATGTATGGGAGAAAGGTTCATATTTCAAAAATATTCTGGCAACACTGCTTTAATATAGAGATAGGAAGCTGTAGAACTTTTTATCCAATATTCCATCCTTGGATCGCCTCTATTTTATGGAGAGAAACTCAAAAAGAGAGAGAAAAACACAAATACGGATAGAAAAACATTCCAAAGAAACGGTGAAACTGGTTTCTGTATATATACAGAAGAGGATAGGGGGAAAAGGGAGACAATAATTCTTCGTGTTGCACACAATTGATAGTAAGAAAAGTTATGGGAAAGTTATAATTAAAAAATCTCTGTGTGTGTGTGTGTGTGCAACTTTCTTTCAAAACAAGTTAAATATTACTATTTTGAGGAGAGTCTCTTGCCCTTTCGTCTCGACCCTGAAGTTTGTGTAGCCTTGTTAATGCCATTCTGCTTAGTGATTTTGTTTGGGTGTTAGTAAGGAAAATTGTGAATATGTGCGTGTGTGTGTGAATGAGAAAGAGAAAGAGAGAGAGAGAGAGATGTGAGTACATCAAGGAAAGATGGAAAGGTAAGTTTTTCCTATAAGTTTTCGTAAAGTACGAAAGAAATACAATGTGTGGTAAAACACTTGAGATAGATAGCAAAGCACTTTTTTTTCGGGTGAAGGTCTATCAAAATTAAGATTCTTGTATAAAATTTCAGTTTATGTTTTGGTCATTTTTTCTTTTTTAAAATTGAAGATATTGTTTGTATGTATCTTTGTTCAAATCTGTACTGTTATACATTTTATGGCATCTTTGAAGAAGAAGAAGAAAAAAAGAGAGTCTTGAACAAAGAGAAAACAAACAAACAAAGTTTGAAACAAAATTTGAAAAAAAAAGAACCTAATATTTTCTAAGACTACGGAGAAGCTTGTCAAAAGAGTGGGATTTCGAAAAAAAAATATTTTATGCGACTTAACACTTGCAATTCCTCCAAAATTCGTCACTCTAATTATTAAGCAAGTAAGACAGTAGACAGAATAATGATTAAATTAACTTTCCAGGAAAAAGAAATGACACTTTTAATATATGCAGTAAAAAGGGGGATAAAAATAATGAAAACATTAGCAAAGAAAACATTTTCTAAATATATTGCGAATTTCTTGATGTTGGTGCAAAGAAAAAAATAACGTTTCTTTGTTTGTAAACAAAACGAGCGAGAAGGAAAGCATAAGAAGGAGGGATACCTAAACCGTGATAACCAACCATGAAAACCATGATTTAACCTCGATCGTCCATTTCCAGTTTAACCCAATATGGACAATTTTTTTAGTTCTATCCATTTATTTACGCTTGTTATTGCTGTGCAGTTGTTTTTTTTTTTTAAGTTTATGTTTTAATTCCTGCAAGAAACGTAAATATTATATCGTCAATGCAATGCCAAAACCACAAGTGTGCTTAATTTTGCTTCTAACCGTAAGATAACAGGTACATTCATGGCTTTGGTATTGTAAGGTTTCAGTCTTAAAGTCTGCACGTGTTTCAGGAATTGTAAACAAATCCAAAAGGAGTGATCGTACATGTACGTGACATTGGTACAGCAATCTAGGAAGCCACAATATTCAAGAAACTGCAGTTACCTCAAAAAGTTAAAATTTGAACATTCGCGGTTTTGGGATTGCATTGATGATATGCCTGTATTATCCACAGTCCAGTACGTACATAACTCAAGAATTTAGTTATAAATTTAAAGAAACGGGCCGCACAGTGTTAACAAGCTTAAAAAGCTGGGTTAGAACTGAAAATTTGGTCTATATTAGTATCGACTGCTAGTGGACGATTGAGGAAGTGGGTGTTTGTTCTGGCGTCTATCTTTCAACGGTAGTAGATAATTTCAGGATCGTCACGTAGATCTCATCAACAAGTATTGAATGCAAGGTTCGGAAGATCCCAGTTAGAAATGTCCCGAATTTCGACTGGCTATCAACCAATAGGTTCTGTGTTCTAATTCGAAGTAACCGTGTTACAGAAAATACAAATATGTAAAACAAGGACGAAGAAGAAGACCGAGACGTCGTAGCTCAGTGGTAGAGTGTTGGCGTAGCATTCGGAATATCGTGGGTTCAATTCCAGCGACCGACCATCCTGACTGAGGTTTTTCCTCAGACACACCAGACAAATGCAGGGATGGCACCTTCAACTTAGTCGCTGAGCTACACCTTCCCGCATCCTTTCCCCTCCTCTATCCCGACCTGAGCCTTAGATGTCTAGAGGTCATAAATGAAATTCAATTCAAGTACGAACAAGAAACAACAACAAAACAATGGCTGTCTTATGATACTAAGATGTTTTAGTACTTTTACGTTTCTTACTGTGATCTATATTTTTTTCCTTCCAATGAGACAAAAAAATAAATAAAAGCGAACACTTTCAGTATTCCTTAGAAGTGCAATTTCACCATTTCTTCCATTTTGTGAAATACAGCTTCCTACGCTCTTTCGTTTCGTATACCGACAGTTAAGCGCAATAGCGAGAAACGGTAGGTAGTTCCTAATTCATCACCACCAATGCTTTCGTCTCTGTTATTAGACTTAATGGTACAGGCATACGCATGTGAAAAAGAAGGAAAAAAAATCGAGTATGACGTATTTCTTATTTCTCACTTTGTCTCTAAGGTCTAC
>JAGDQP010036379.1:409-19097 GCA_022664845.1 Lepisma saccharinum | reverse complement strand
ATTACCAAACTTTCGTGATTAACAGAATGTTTCCCATTCTACTCCAAGTCCAAATTTCGAAGGGTTCCAAATCTCTTTTCCTTACTCCCGCATGCAAATCATTTTATCAATGCTTTGTTCATCGGTTCAGAGAAAGACATTCTAGTTCTTGTTCCTGAGTGTCTGTTTCACGACTATTCTCGCTTCCACAATACTTCTGTTTTTCTTTTGAAAATACTTGAAGCTAGGATACATGTTCTAGTATCTCTTTTCCAGTTTCTGGTGTCCACAGGACGTTCAGTTTGTTCAGATCAACCGTGATCGGGGGCCAACGATCGTCCGTTAGGAGCGCTGCTTGCTGTATAGTGAGTGGTGTAGATGCAGCTTTGTGTGAAATCTAAGAAAAAAATGACGCGTCAGTGTTGTCAGGTTTCCCTCGGATTATTTCCCTCAAAATACTGAATTTTTTCCCGTTTTCTGTAAAAAAAATTCCCGGATTATAAGTTTTTCTTTAAAAATTAATTGATTTTTTGAAACAATGTGCCAAAAAGATGCAAAAAAATCCCGTTTTTTTTTAAAAAATCCCTTTCGCCTTCTTTTTTTTGGGGGGACGATGTTCCCGTTTTCCGGGAAATTTCCCACCACCTGACAACACTCCCTTGCGTCGAAGCCTACTTCCATGACTTCACCCTGTTCATGGCTGTTGGAAACCCCTAATTTATTTCTAATATTTACCAACGAGTTCATCTGAAAGGTCCAAACACTATTACATCTTTAGATTGATGAGATTTATTCTCAAAATATTGACTGTTGAATGTATAATTCCTTAGCAGATTAAATTTAACTAGGGTATTTTAAACGTCAACGAGCACCCTTGATCATGTTATCAACTAGAGAATTTTCATCCAAAACAAAATAGAACTAGTTTTAATACTCTATAAACGCTAAAGCTCTCAATTAGTGTCATTATCTGTGCTTTACGTGCGCACAGCTTCAATTTATTTTCACGATCGTTCAAATTTACTGTTTATTGCTGCCATCTCTCCTGTCCCCTCGCGGCTCACGAACTGATAAAATAACAGTTAGCAAGAGATCTTACCTAATATTATTCTCCTTAATTAAAAATAAATAAATAAGTACAAACAAAAAAAAAATCACGACATAGGGATAGATAACAAAATACAAACACATATTTTAAAGCGTTAAACTACACATTTGTTGGGAAAATTTATTATTAAAACGAAGGCAACATAACTAAACCACAACAACATCATGGCGGAAATCCATTACAATATTGTTCTGAGCGCATCCTCCTGAAGGTCAGACAAGGGTAAAGAAATGTTAGCAAGAACAAAGAAAAAAAAAAGTCTATGCCAAATGTTTACAATGGTTTCTTTGAATTTGATAACAGACAACCTTGAAAATTCTAACGATAAATAAAAGATTCGTCTTTTTTTTTTCTCTTTTTTTTTGTACGACCAATGAAATGCTTGTTTGGTTTCTTGATAACAGCTGTTTAAGCAAACTTGCTATTTATAACTGAGTTAGTGTTGATAATTCGTTGGAAACGAAAGCAAAATAATGAAGGATGAATGATTCATATACTGAGACAAGGAACTACAAAATAATATATATATATTCACTGATACTGGTTTCCGTTGTTCAATGCTACTTTTTTTTTTTTTTTTTTAAATAAAAGATCTGCAAACTTTGTGAACTTAAAGATGGCACTGATGACAAGCTTCAAGACTTGAGGTTGAATTCGAGGGACACTTATCATTCCGTGAATGACTGAATGGATCCAAATATATCGTAATTGTTTGTACAGCATTTGGGTGTAATAATAGACGAACACAAAACTACTAGTAATAATAGACGAACACAAACTCATAGTAATTGAAAGTAGGCCTATAAATAAAAATTGCTGAAGTACTGAAACATGAACATAGAGGTCTACATCTAGCTAGACGTACAGACGACATCCTTCGCGATTTATGATTCAAGCTTGATTTATGAAGACTGCAAGACTTGCCATGACAAGTTTTCACACTTGACATGGCAAACTTGCAATTAGTTTGAAACAAATTTACTTGATGAGGACAGCAACTGGCCGAGATCTGTGCAGAAAATGGCGTGAGGCGTTTATTCTGTAGCGGATTGAAAATGTCTAAATATGATGTTGATGTCAGTCACTCACTGGATAACTACTCACTCTTCATCTGGCAACACTGAAAAGAATCTTTGAAAACATAAAGAGATAAGAGACTAAATCTCCGGCCGGGTTGCCACCTTTTTGTTCCAAGAAAATCAGGAATTCAGGACAGGCTCTGTAGCTGAAGGTATCAGTCAGGGTTACCATCCGTCCCGATTTTCAACCTATTATCCATCATATTATGATAGAATATGAGGTCTATGCCAGAGATACCTAGCGGATGAATTCAAAATCATGTGCTCCTGTACAAAAACCCATTAGTTTTAGCGTAGACAGAAATGGGGAAGCGTGCTAAGTCTATGTATTATGAGGTCTATGGTGTTACTCATGGATTGGTAGGCCTAATATATAAATAAAATTTGACTAGGCGGTGATGTCGCGGAATTCCGATCAGCCATGAGTAGGCACGCGGGTTCCAACCCCGCGACCGACCATCCTGAATTAGATTTTCCAGAGTTTCCCTCAATTTCATCAGGCAAATGTCAAGAATGGCACTTTAAAAAGAAGCCTCAGTCCTATCCCCTTCTTTAAAAAATATTTAAGAATAACGGGTAAATGAGCTACAATATTTTGGAAAGCGGCCCCATGAACTAACCCAAAATTTCAATGTGTTAGAAATTTGAACACCTGTGTTATTACGTCAATTTGCGGGCTTTCCAACTTATCGGCTATATCAAGCAGTTTGAAAATCTGAATTACTTCATTTGGTGGGCTGCTAATTGGTATTATTGAGGGTCGCGTTTAAATTACTCATTCTACTGGTATTTTTAAAAAAATAGGTCGTGGCCAATACCGTCTCTGTCCTCTTCCCTCCCCTATCCGGGCATGAGCAAAAGATGCCTAAAAGTCACAAATGCAATTGAATTAAATTCAAAACTAAGCTTTGATAGCAACGCGACAATAAGCTATCAGAAACCACAAATCAAAAGAAATAGGCCTATTTAATTAACTTGTAACAGAATAACGGAAAGGGAATAAGGGTCGTTCAAAAATTACGTCAGCATCCAAGATTTCAAGCTTTGCTCATTTTTGCTGGGCATAAAGGTATCTGCTTAATTATGCTTACCAAGTGGGAGAGGGGTCTAAAATGACCACAATTATGCTGACGTAATATTACATAAACGACCCCATACTTTGAATAATGACAAACTACATTTTTTGGTAGAATTATTTAAAGAAAACTAATTCTTTACCACGAATATATAATACAAGAAATTTGAAAATGTCAGCGAGCGAGCGAGCGACCTCTGGTATTTCATTCTTGACTTAACCAATTGGGACAAAAGATAAAAAAAAGGAAAGAAAAAAGAGAGAATAAGATTAACTTTGCACACCTAAACGCCCTTGCTTAATCATGTCAATAATACATTATACATAATAGCAAATCTCTCTCTCTCTGTCTCGGCAATACTCCGTTTTAACTTCACCGCTACGAATGCCTCCAGGTACACCTTCTCCGCGTCTTAATCTCTATTCGGCTGCTTGTGTCCTCCCCTCCTATCTCATTTTCGCCGTGCGATTACACTCCCGTCGTTGTTTACAAGTGTATATTGTATGAACCTACACAATGTATATGTGCATAAGCCTATATGCATATAGATTTGTGTGACTGTGTGATATATGTATAAGGGACAACGTAACAAAAGCTGTTTATAAAGGCCTTCACATTTCATTTAAGTAGGTCAACTCCCTCTCGCGTTTTTTTTCCTCCTGTTTTTCTCCGTTTAATCTTTTGATAAAGGACTTATTCTTTACTGTATATCTTTTCTAGAGAAAGGTCTGTAATCGGCTCATTTATTTCTTCTTCAATACTCTTCCCCCTGTCCTCCCTAACCCTGTTCTTGAGGATTTTGCAGTTTATCGTCTCCCTCCTTCCAAATTCTCATTTTCAAATACCATTTCCTACGCCATTGTTAATCATATCTATGTATATGTCTTTTTTTAACTCATCTGTATAGTATCAGTCAAAAGGGACTGTTGGAAGTCGTACGTCACTTGCTTTCGTTGTCATGGTAACGAATGGTGTGATCCCTGGCCAAAACAAATGGCAATCACAAACAAACTTTTATGAGCAGATATTCTAGAACTCTTTCATCGCTTGCGATGTTTACAGAACAGAGTGAATTGAGCGAGTAGTTGGCATTGAAAGCAATGTTTTTAGAAACTTAATTCAGTCTTGTTTCCATGGAAACGGCAAATGTTCATTCAAACATTCTAATACGGTTCAATCTAAAAGGGTATTCCCCCAGCATTTGTTTGTCAAATTGGGTTTGATTCGGTACTTCGTCATGCTCGAAAATAATATGTATTTAATAATTCAGTGCCGTCACATTGGAAACAACAAAAGCTTTAACGTAGCAATACGCTTAAAGGCCGTTTCCCAACATCGTTATGAAAAATTTGGCTTGCATCAGATCAACCATTCCCATGTTATGTTCAAATAAGTGTTTAATAATTCACTCTCGTTACTATAGCAACGGTAAATTATTTAATATTCCAGTGTGGTTTAAGTCTTAAGGCTCAAACGTTATATAACCAACCATTTGAAGTAAATTGGTCTTACCAATTTCACAGCAGACACGTATGTAAGTATCGAGAATTGGGTCTAGTTGCTATGGAAACGGTAGTAAACTTCAAGTTCTGGGTGTGGCTAAACCATAGAGAGTTGTTCACTCTATCAGATTACCAATTTTGGCGGGAATAAGTCCAGCCGTTAATACATACTGCATCAAAATAAGTGTGTGTTTTAAATAGGCCTACCGTTACCATGGAAAACACTTTTCGCTAACAAACCTTATAAACCCTTTCCAGCGCAATCTCTACCTCTGCGTGTAAATTAAAGAATCATCGAAAAAGAAGTGCTATAAATGAAGTAATAAAAGAATAAGCTAACCCACATCCTGGTCAAAAGTGAGCTTTTGACGGAATAGTATAGTATTGCCATCTACTGATCTTTTCCCGAACCACTGGCTGGTGTGGATTGGCCGTAGAGTGCGGAATAAACCAAAGTATGAAAACGGTTAGTATTAACATGTATTAGAGGGCAATTCACATTCTCCCTTTTTTTTCTCAAAAAGTTAAAATTGTGGGTTAGCCTATCGCTGAAGCCTTCAATTATGTTTTCATTACAATTACTCTCTTTTATTACCACTATGTTTTTTTCCAATCGTTAGACATTACTGTATAGCTACATATCCAATGATAAATGAGTCGCCGTGGCTCTGACGATAGCGCGTCTGACTACAAATCGGGCGGCCCGGGTTCAAATCCTGGCCAGGACACTGAAGACTTTTCTCGCAATGTTCCCATGCCTGGCGCTCTGAGGTCCACTCAGGCTCCTATCTAATTGAGTAACGGAGTGTGCTTGGTACTCCTGGGCACTTGGGAAGGTAAAGGCGGTCGAGCGTGGAACTGACCACCCCACCTCATTTAATCTGTATCTGTCTCTATCTCATTCTAACTAATTATGGTATAATATTGTCTACATCACGACTGTGTTTCTTATTTTTTTTTAAATGAAACATATTTAGAAAAATAAATCGTTTAGGATTTCTAGACCTCATGTACGCTATCAGTACCATAAACATCCCCTACGCAAGTTAAATTTTCTTTACACGTGAAATTGTTTTGCGTACATAAAGGTGCGATGGCAATTTTGTTAACTGTGCAGGAGGATAGGACATTAGCATCGCTACTGTTACAGTGCCATGATGTAATGTTGTGTTCACAATATTTCTTTGTTTTGCTTTGAATCATCGTTACGTTCGTTTTTATTTCGTTTTGCCCTCGTAGTGAAACTAGCGAATTATTGTTAGTATAAATACTATACATTTTATTTTGTATCATGCATTCCGCCGTTGACTAGTTGACTAAAGTATGACAATAGTTGCATGTTGGTAGTCAATTATCAGAACTGTCCAGTGTAGGCCCAAAATTACAGGATTATGCGCAATAGCGCAAGGAAAACAATAAACAGATTGTTTTTTTTTTTTCAATATTATTTGTAAGTACAGCGAATCATTTTATCATACACTCCTTTTATGTTTTAAATGAGATTGAGCTCGGATGTGATAAGATGTGAGGGCGATAATGCACTTAAACCGTACACATTCCAACATAGCAACGAAGTTTGAATTGTGTACATATCCTTGTGCGAAGAATAGCATGATTTTGCACAGGTGTTTGGAATACACAATCCTCTATGTACCATCTCCCACAAGAAGAAATCCAATGGAGTGATATCAGGACAGCGCGGGGTTCAGCGATTGGTCCTTCACGGCCAATCTACCTCCCAAGAAAACGTACGTCCAAAGTGTGCGGGAGCTCCATCATGTTGGAAAACTCATCCGCTTGATAGAAGAATGCCACAGTAAATTGCATCTATGATCCTTTCCTCCGCAAAAAAAAATTGGACCGAAAATTCTATCATGCTTGAGGACACACCATACACTCTGCGCTTATGACTCGTGTGTTCACGAGTGACAAGCGGATTTTCAGATTCCCAGATAAGATAAGATAAAATTGATTTTATGGGCACTTTGGTTCACGCCCGTGCCGATCAGAATCCCAGGTCGTGACGTATTGTCGGTTAACACTTAATTGTTATTTCACGGTAATCGATGACTTGGATTCTGCATTTCGCCACACACTTTGGGCTTTCATCTGTGTATATGTGTGTGTGGAGGGGGGGGGATCGCCATCTTCATTTACTTACAACCTGCGACAGTAATGAAACACAATACATAAATGAATGATGAAAAAAAAGCACTCATGGCCAAAAATTCAGATATATCCATGCATAAATTTGCAACAGACAGGACTTTCCAGCAGTGCCGGATCTACGCGGGCGCAAAGTGGGGCAAGTGCCCCAGGTGGCACGTTTAAGGGGCTGCAAACAGCTAATAATAATAATAATAATAATAATAAAAGCTTCTAAAAATGAAGTAAAATCGCATATTAAAATTGAAATTGTCGTAAACGTGTTCAAAATGTCTACTGCCTTACTGGAGTTAGTAACAGCGATGCCACGACAGATCCCAGAGAAGATAACAAAAGCACACTACGTGATGCGAGACAATGTTGTGCCCGTCGCGTCGGCCGGTCTTGTTGTGATAAAAAAAAACGACGGAAAGGGCAGCAAACGGGCGGTGGAAAGAGCGGAAAACATTAACTTTGCGCCCCCCGCCACCTACGTAGGAAAATTTCTAGACCCGGAGCTGCTTTTCAGTGTCACAAGGTTTACGATATACAACTGTTTGCAATGGCACCGGAATCTTTTATACATCAAGAAGTAAATAACCTGTTGGAAGTATATTCCTCTATATTTCAAATGATCGTATTGAAATAGGTAGGGATTATGCAAAAACAAAACTCTCAATAGGAGTTGTGAGTCACCTTCCGAGATTCTCGAACCTTCAACTTCAAATTTGTTACTGTTACAAATCGATAGCAACCCTGTAAACTCTAGAGCCCTGAATTTGAGTCCAATCTCGGCCCGACCCGATTGTACGTACCGGTAGCATAGGTCGTTCAATAAGTATGTTTCTACTCTATAAACTTTGTTACAAAGATGAGTGAGTAATATGCGCATAACTGACCAGCGCCATCTATCACCTTGAAGTAATGATAATCATTTCTCCCCCAGACATAAAGACGCACGCACACGCAGAGGGGCAAGAAACGAAGGTATGTTTTTAAAGGTCGGGCTCGTGATGTAAGGAGTAAGTAGTGGAGCATGACAGGTATATATGTATTGTAGACCCAGTATCTGGAGACAGTGCGTGCTGGAAACCGGTACGAACAAGCTTGTAGCGATGCACGGTGATACTGTAATATTTATGCCAATGGTAAAAAAAATGATGCAATATGTTCGTTGAGTGCAGAGTCGACATTTTTGACAAAGTTTGATCCCGTCATTCCTCAATTGTCATTAGGACGAAACCATTGCGAAAGTGGATGAACTAATCCAGCAGGACAGAAGAATCTAGCTGAAGGAGGTGGCACGAACTCATAATTTCCGTTGGAACAGTGTACACAATAATAATCGAGAATTTGGGATACACGTACAGCAAAGTGCGTGCACGTTGGGATCTTCATCACCCTCTTCCGGAACATCGTCAGACGAGAATTAGCTGTAGCCTTGATAGTCTAATGTGACACCATCACGAAGGTAAGGAAGGCTTTCATCATGTGCATTGTGACAGGCTGCTGTAAAACGAGTGTTTCAAGGACTCAACCAAGAATTTATCACAGAGCGTTTCGATAATTTGGTACACCGTTTCGACAAATGCCTGAACGTTCGTGGTGATTATGTAGAGAAGTGAAGGATGTTCTTATCCAGAAAGCCAAATATAGTATTCATGTGTATACTACGGAATAAAAAATCTTACAGCCCAAGGAAACATACATATATTGAACGCCCCACATACATCCATTCTTTCCGTCTCGATCCCAACCAGGCGGAAAATCGAGTCTCCCTGGCCTGATGCTGCAGAAAAGTGGGTGACGAGCCCACTGACCCACTTTTCCGGCAGACACGGTCTAATTTTTAGTCGGGCCAGAATCGAGCCGGCCAAGATCAGACCCGAAACTGGCAATCCTGGCAGAACCCCTGGAAATATGTTGTGTATTAATATCCAACTTATCAAAGGAACAAGGTATTTTTTGTACTATTTGCAGCGGAAATATGTACTGCAACTAAATAATTATCAATATAATTGGCACTCCCTTAATTTCAAAAAGTTCTCACCGCAGCACCTCACTTGCCAAACCAACGAGGAATTGTTCAATTATTACGTAAGCATCGAAATGGAGGAGAAGTCCAAGTTTTGCTTATTTTGGCTGGGCATTTATTTGTTAAGAGACAAGGCAGCTGCTTATTTTTGCTTACAAAAGGGTAAAGGAGGTATACAATAACTAAATATGCGTACGTATAACGTAATACTTGAACGACACAAAAGAAACAACTACATAACAGTAGAGCTGTGAATTCTGATATAATTGTTCGAATGCGGAAAGCGTAATTCAATTCCACAGTGCTTATATAAAATAGCATTTAAAAAGCTTATGCTGTCCTTGAATAATAAAAAAAATATTATTTGGTTCTACAAACATTATTTACATATTTTAATACATTATCCAGAATATATTCTATCCACCTAAAAATTGAAGTTTCTGCAATGTCTTAACGACCAATACTAACCAAATTCTACTTTATGAAAAAAACATCTCTTTGTATCACCATACCTTGTTGTTACGTTACCAGGCAATTGACGTCAATATTCAACAATAATGTTATGCTTCGTTCGCCAAGGTCATTTTATGAAATTACTTTTGGAAGTTTTCCACATGTTGTTGAGTACACGTTGTCATTTGGTTACGTATGAAGTAGTTTTTTATGTTACCTTGTTTCTCAACAATTTTATAATTTATTTCCTGTTACACGTATAAGGTGTAACACTGTATAATTTATTTCCTGTTACACGCACAAGTAATGGACATTTTTCACCGTTATAATTTTTAACTCGAATACAGTTTAAATATATTGATCAAATAAGAATGTTGCACGTTTTCCATGCTTTCTTCCAGTGATTTCTACCCATTATTTCATCAACATACACTATTTGAGAGGAAATCACGTTTTTTGTCTAACATTATTTATGTACCAGTGATGGACACGGAAAAACCTGAATGTTCCAGTTAATGGACATACCTCAGAATAATTTAAATAATCATGGCTGATGTTTCGAATAGAAGTAGTAAACACGATTATATGTTTAATGCTGTTCTTCGATTATCTGACTGATTCATGGAATTCCACTGGGTGGTTATTCCGAAGGTCCTTGGTTCGGAAACAGATATCGACCATCCTTACTGAGTTTTTAACTTTTGCTTTCACTCAGTCATAACAGGCAAATGTTAATGATACCTTCAACTTAGACTTGTTCGACTCCTTCCCGCTTCCTTTCCCCTATCCTATCTCGGCCTGAGCTGAACCATAGATTTCTTGTGGCCATAAAAATGCAACTTCTAACTTGCCGTGAATAGTGTCCAATATCAAAACAAATCATTTCTTTAATTGGCATCTCCGCGTCCATCATTGAAAAAAAAAGGAACTAAAAAATTTCCTGACAAACTTATGGTCATGAAGAGTATAAATAATCTTCCCCAAGTTGAAATAAAACAGCTAACAGAATTATGATTTCGCCCTCGGAGTTGCGGAGCGTTTAGCGCGCTCATTTTGTGCGCGCGGATTCATGAGTTCAATTTCTACTGGGAGCTATTGAACGGAGTGGTTCGGAGTCCACTTTACCAAAGTAAGTCTTGTCCGTAGAAACTCACCAGCTCGCTTAGGACGTTAATAAAAACTCAGTCAATCAAGGATTTTGATTTCAACCTAGTAATGAATAGTGCGTGTCCATAACTGGACAAAAACTGACTTTGTCGTACCGGTAATGGACACACGCTGCTTTCAATAACAGATCCAAGTTATAATTGGTTTGGTCATTTAAATACTCGAAACCAAGACATTTCGTAATGGATAATAATGCAGAACAACAAAAGTAATCGTTATTGTAATTTCATGAATAAAAAACGAAAGCTCTCGCCTTAATCACTTGCTTAACAGAATGCATGGAAGAGTAGCTGCAACCATGGACCTAACTTCAACATCATGTCAGAAATATCAGATAAAAGGAATGACGAACGAATAATATTTAGTGGCATCAGAACATACTATATTAAATTTTCCCACGTAGGTGAAATGATTACCGCCCTTAGGAAAACCGTATTTTACAAAGTTTCTCTTCAAGTGTCCATTACTGGTACACTGTCCATTACTGGAAAGTTTACTTTATCTTGTATAACTTCGGATGGTAAATAAATAGTTTGTAAGTAAAAGAAGAATCCCATTCACACTAGAGGATCGCGGGTTCAAATCCTCTCTCTCTTAGACGTCTGAAACTTTTTCACATCTGCAGTAACTCAACAATCCAAATTCGTTACGAAATTTCAGTACCCAGACTTGTCTAGTGCCCAGAGTTATTATTATTATTATTATTTGTGAATATTGCCACCAATTACATGACAAGTTTCTTGCACGTTTTCCAAGAGATAATTGGAAACTTTGTTGCAAAACTTAACGATCTTTTTTTTTATTATTATTATTCACATTTCCCATAACAAATTCGATAAATATCTTTTCCTTTGCTGTCGCAAATTTGCTGAAAGCATGATGCAAATTTTGTTTGCTGTCTGCATCATAGAATTTATAGCTACAGATAATAAAATTATCTATTTGGTTACAAACTGTTGATCGAGTTCTGAAGACTGACGGTAGGTGACTCTACTGTTTTCTAATCTACTGCCCTCTTGTGACGAAAAAAAGAACTTATTGCAACAGGTTTGTTTTCAAGCAACGAAAACAACAGCTTCCAATTATTTATTTAAGCAGAGAATTAATTATAAAACAGTGCACTATGGAGACTCCTCTAGTGTATATGTTTTGGACATTTAGGTGACAGGGAGCAAAGTCCTCTTGTCGCAGATAACATGGATATTGTTGAAACATGATTGTAAAAGTTACACTTACAAGGAGAACTTACAGTCTCGGAAATTTAGTTTTTTAGAAGACTTCGTGCGATAGAAGTGTACCCTTCAGGTATAATTATAATTCACAACCATATTCAATCCACTACTGGATGCGGTCTGGGAATCCACTAGACCAGAGAATGGAGTTGGTCTACTGCTCCCACAATGACCAGACGTGTTGGGAGAGAAGAGCCGAAGCTCTCAACTGTGATCGCCACTGTCTTTTATTCACAGCATCTCTCCCCAATTGTATCACGTTGGTAGCTGGGCACCGTTCCAGACCCTCTCGCTTTGGAGAAAAAAATCCCTTAGCAGAGCCGGGAATCGAACACGGGACCCCACGATCTGCAGTCAGCGACTGTAACTACTAGACCAGCGGAGCATAAACGTAAGAAAATACTAGAGGGCACTATTCAGTCATTTGAGAGTAAACATGGGTCAAAGTTTACGTAACACGTTAACACACCTCTTATGCCATAAAATGTTACCTTCCGCCGGCCCTGGTGGATGAAGTTGCCAGCGACTCGAACGTTGTGGGTTCAAATACCGCCCTGGAAATGGATGTTTGTGTGTGCTTTTAAATTACTTCTAAGGATATTAGCTAAAACCGAGCAAATAAAGGAAGATCAGTTGGTCAGCTCATAAGCGAACAGGCAAATAACTTTTATCATTTTTTATTTTCACCAGAATGAGTAGGCCTATTTCATGTGTTGCAATAAAAAAGGAAGTAAAAATAATTTTAAAAAACTCTTTAAAGACATACTTTTTCTTAAACAATTCGTACTAAAAAGTAAAAGAAAAAAAATGTTTATGCATGACTAAAAAGAAAGGCATGAGGCGCGCTAGTTGAAGAATTTATAATGTAACTTTATATGAGAGCGCGCTCCATGCTTTTCTTTTTAGTCATGTATAAACAAAATTATTATTTAGTTTATAGTACGAATTGTTTAAGAAAAGTATGTCTTTAATTTATTTAAAATCCAAATCCTAAAGTGATCTGCAACCAGTGAAACGCCACAGCGTTGCAGGCTGGTATTTATGGATAATATTTTTTTTAAAAAAATATTAAAATATGCTTTTAAAATATATAGAAATATATGAAAGTAACAATGGAATATTGTATTGTCATCCGACTTACGTCGATGTGCAAATGTTCATCATTGTATGATGTCGGAAAATGAGCTAAAGTAACGTTGGAAAATTTGAGGACACCACAAACCATTGTGAACTAAAGAAAAAGAATATAACTGTATAACGTGTTGTTATTACAAGGACGATCGTATTGAATCGTTAACAATTTGGTGTTTAAAAAAAAATGTACAAAGATAGTTGAATACGACAATAAGAAATGAAGTTTCACCGAGAAATTATGGATCCAGCGACAACTTACTTGTACGTATAGTGCTTTAAAGAAAGAAAAGAAAACCCTACATTAAAAGTACTTTGGGAATTTATAAAGATCAGTTTTTAATTTCTATTTCTTTTTAAGTTTTTCACTAGTTAATTCATTTTCGAACTTAATTAATATTTATTTTAAAAGGTTAATTAATACCCATAAGAAAAACGCCAAAATATATATTTTTTTAAATCGAGCTAATGCATTGCCATCCAGCGGTGAAAAAGCGAACATACCTACCAGCTGTGCGCACACGGTAGTAAGCGTGACCAAATATCTGACTGGAGAACAGCGCCGTCAAAACATAAACGGTACCTCCAGAAAACAATGACGCGCCAACGCGGTAAATGTAAAAAAAATAGGCTCCGACATTCATGGCAGAAAAACTAATGAAACTGGAATATTCATTGGCGGAATTTTTTTATTTTTATTATTATTATTATCAACCTGTATTAAAATACAGTCGGTAGCTAATGTCATCTCCGATCTTTGGTAATATGACCCGATACGCCTAGTGTGCTTCCAGACTTTGGAATCTTCGATCTTCATAAATATCAACAAGGTTTGTTTTCCAGCGGATCTTTTCATTTGCTGTTCAAGATGTAGACATTTATTTTGATTTTCATGCTTCTACGATAATTATCATCCTGGTTCTTGTGTATAAATAGTTCTGTGACAAAATTGGTTGTGCATATTGTTCTGGTATTCTTATTTTTTTTTATTTATTTTGCTGCTAATTACCATTAAAACATTTCATAGTTTTCTCAATATACAACTTTTCGTTGCATGTACCACATACATATGCATATTTGGAATGATTTTACAAATTAGTCAAACGTTTTTTTTTTCTGGCACAAAATTGTTAACGCTTCAGCATGATCGTCTTTGTTTACAGTTATATTTTAATTAATATTCATTCTTTTTTACTACAAGGCATGAAATACTAATCCAAGCAAATAAAAAAAATAATTTTAAAAAACATTTTTTAAAGACATACTTTTCTTAAACAATTCGTACTATAAACTAAATAATAATTTTGTTTATGCATGACTAAATAGAAAATCATGAGGCGGGCTCTCATATACAATCACTTTAAAAAAATTCTTGAATTGGCGCACCCATGCTTTTCTTTTTAGTCATGCATAAACGAAATAATTATTTACTTTTGTAGTACGAATTGTTTAAGAGAAATAGGGTCTTTAAAAAGTCTTTTTTATTATTTTTTTGGAGTTATTTCGGTGTTCGGATACTTTTTCTCAAGTTAATTTTGTGACCCACATCCTAAAGTGTTCTGCAACCAGTAAAACCGAATATCATTGAAGACTAGTATTTATTTTAGGATAAAGAAGTCCACATTAAAAAAAGAAGTATTAAAATATGCTTTTAAAATATAATAAAGTGGGCGCCCCTGATATGGCCATGCTATAAGGTTTGAGAATTTTTCTAACCGTCATTTTGAAAGAAATCAAAGCATTTTTTTCTTTTATTGTTTTCACGGGCTATTGGACTTTAACCAAAAAAAAAAATACCCAATGGAAAAGAATCATTTTATAAGTAAAAAAAAAAGTCCAAAAGTTTACCTAGTGGCCATATCATGAACATACGTATATACATGATATGGCCACTAGGGTGGTTCTTATTTTATGATGCTAGAATTTTGGAAGGGACACCTTCTGGTTTTGTACCACTAATCGAAAAGTAATAATGTGCAAAATTTTATTCCAATCGGATGATGATTAAAGGTACCGCAAACAACTTAATTGTTTTTAAGAACCCACGTTAAATTAACGTTGCAACGTTTGAGGACACCACGAACCATTGTGAACTAAAGAAAAAGAATGTAATGAAACAGATCATGGTTTCGACGAGACTCGAATCTGCAACCTCTCACTCGTAAACCGAGCACCCTACCGCTTCATCTACCACGGCCGATGAAAGTTAACATTTTATGGCATAAGATATGTATTAGGTAAACTTTGACCTATGTTTACTCGCAGCTGGCTGAATAGTGCGCCCTAGTATATATTTTTTGTTAATAATTGAAGGGCACACTACTATCACATGAAGTCTGATCCCAAACTAAATTTCCCAGAACGTGCGTTCTCCTTGTTAGACTTTGAAGATCTCTCGGTCTCAGTCATTCTACCAGACCCCCTTAAAATTCTCGAACGCACCCCTCAACTTTCAATCTTTTTTAATAGTCAAAAATCGATATAAACAATGCAAAACTTCACTTATAATCTCTCAATTTTGAATGTACACCCACCCAAACTGAAAATCCTGGCAGGATTTCTGCAAGAGGACATAAATAAATACAAATCCTGAAGGCTTGTGTCATCAAATTTCTCGTACAAGAAAATGAATTATAATTAATGTGTTGCGACCAACATGATATCAATTAAAAAGTTGCTGTCATAAACCACTTGTACGAGGATTACAAGCTTTCTTAAGTCCCACGTCCATATTTTTTTCTTCTTTTTGTCATTTCAGTATTCTTAATTTTTAATCTTCTTGCTAATTATAGAGTAGACAAGAAAAGTTCCTTCCCTGATTTAGTCGTACATGTAAAGTAAGATAGAAAAAAAAAATACAACATTAGAGCTAGAAGCTACTGCGGTATTTCATTCTAATTACTAGCTGTAATTCCACCTGTCAATAAATTTCAGGTAATAAAACTACCTAACTCATTCCGTGATGATACAGCGATCTTATGATTAGAGTTGGGAGGCCGGAATAGAAGGCGGAAGGCCTAAAGGGGAACCAAGGATACGTATTTTGCATTACAAAACACGGATGGTCATGTTTTATTCTTGTAGCCTGAAGATCTTACAGTTCCGTATTTGAATATGTACAGAAGCTGAAGTACTGGTATCGTTAACAATTTGCCATTGTTTATGCATTCTAACTGTTTATTATGCCTTCCCATTGTTGGTTTCAGGATGGGAATGCTGCTGTCTCTTTTATCGCTACTGATGTAAACAATTTAAACATTGAAAAGTTAATCCCACGGAGGGTTTATTTGACTGGGTGGCCTACGGCAAATTCTGAGATAGAAATACTCTTGGCCCCCTTTGGTCTTGTGCTTACGGTCGTTAAGTTTAAAGAAGCACAAAGCTAGCTACAATATTTCATTTGTAAATATATATAAAAAAAACTGTTAAAATTGGGGGACAAGAGGGGGGGACTGAGGTAGATTTTAGGGGACTTCAGCCCCCTAGTCCCCTGCAGCGTTATACCTACTGTAAAACTTTCTACATGGAATGATTCCAATATTTTCCTTCTGCTTCTGAGAAGATCACATCTTTTACTTTATTCAAGAATAAATCACGTCCCAAGTAGCACAAACACTTGAAAATGACGTCATTTTCAGGTCGAAATTTGATGTGAAAGACGTCAAAATGACGTGTAAATGTCACAAACCAAACGACGTGTGTAATCCCCCAGTGGCAGCTTGTTCCTGTAGTTATTTGTTTCAAATAAACATATAAATGAACCAATCTATCCCAAAACCATCGTTTGATTCTAGTGCTTTTGCGTTTTAAGCACATTTTAGAAAACAACGGCAGACACACACAAAACAGTTGAATCCGACTAGTTCATTGTTTTACTCCAACTACATTGGCTAGGATCACACAGTCACCATCAAAAACGAGATATCATCATAGGATGTCGTCAAAAACTAGAGGATGAGACATAACACAATTACGTCAGTTAAATGACCAAAATGTCACGTAATAGCGATGTTTATTACAAAAAAGGTGATATTTTATTTTTTCGACAAAAACATCACTTCTTTTACACGTGAGTGTGCTACTTGGGATCAACAACTTGGCAACAACGTTCTGCCTCTCTTTTTTTCTCTTTCGCACAACGAACTGTCTCAAGAAATCAACTCTTGTCAGCCGAAGTATAGAGAGCGAGGTATGAGATTACTGATTTTCCATATCGAATCGCGATATCCCAGGCGCGTTGAACAACAATCGATGTATCGAATATCAAAATATCGAAGACAACCTATCATTCATATGGGAACTCGTTGAAAAACGAATATCGTCATACCGAAATATCACTGGAATGCAAAAGTCGTTTCTATTAAAAAAATCAGAGTGGAAACCCAATATCGTCCACATCGATGAATCGTTAGAAACGAATATGATTTATATCGATAAATCGATGAAAATTGTATGTAGTTTATATCAATAAATAAGCGAGAATCAGTGTTCGATAAGTTGATATTTTTTGAGATCCATATTTTGATATTAAATATATCGATAAAATGTTACTCGATTTTTACAGCTTTATTGTAACGTATTCCTATAAGTGTAATCCGTAGGCAGAAACTTCATGAGTCATTTCATATACAGGGTGTGTTAAAAATGATACCTATAAATTAAAAGGTGACATATCTATACCGAAACAAGATCGAAGTTTCCTTAAAGAAATTTCGAAAACTCCGATGCCTATCTTCGGAGTTCAATCGAGGCACCAAAATATTGTGCAGCAGCATCGCTAATGACGTAATATATTGACAAATAATAGGCTCAATAAACCACAATTCCAGTTGTACCCAATACATTCGAGCAATGTCTTGATTGAATAGTGCTGCCTATAGCGGGGATTTCTATGCTTGCCTATTGCACAATGTTAATATTTTGACAGTAGAAGTCTTAACCATGGAAATTCGTTTATACGGCACTCCCGCAACTATATAAACTTTGCTCATATATTTAATACCACTTTCTGATTTGCTAAGCTGCGTGTTGCGTCATTGTGTGCCTATATATTACTGCAATATGTGTAGTCCATTTCCAAATCCGCCCTTGTCCAAGCACCATAAATGTTGGCCAATTGACAAAAGCACTTGTAATAAATACACTTCTCATTTTTAAAAGGTAGGCAAATTTTGCAGTTATAAATATCTCAGAAATAGTGGGAAAAAAGTTATAGTTTACCAAGATTTTACTTTTTTTTTTCCTTCTTTCAAAAAAGTTTTTGAAAGATAAAATAATAATCAAATTCTACTGTTAATTTGTGTTTCTGTTCTTTACCTTCTTATAATAATTAAATGATTTTACAGACGTTCTGGAATCATAAAGCCTTACTAAAGTAACGAAATGAACCAATATCTCAATTTTACATTTTTGTGGACAGAAGCGCTTTTGGAAATGGACTACATTATGAACTAGATGCAATAACAGAGTGTTTTTGGAAATGGACTATATATGATCTAGAAACAATAACAGAGCGGTTTTGGAAATGGACTATATATGATCTAGACGCAATAACAGAGCGGTTTTGAGAATGGACTATATATGATCTAGAAGCAATAACAGAGTGTTTTTGGGAATGGACTATATATGATCTAGACGCAATAACAGAGCGGTTTTGGAAATGGACTCTATATGATCTAGACGCAATAACAGAGCGGTTTTGGAAATGGACTATATATGATCTAGAAGCAATAACAGAGCGTTTTTGGAAATGGACT
Organism: Lepisma saccharinum; assembly: GCA_022664845.1. NCBI lineage: Eukaryota > Metazoa > Arthropoda > Insecta > Zygentoma > Lepismatidae > Lepisma > Lepisma saccharinum. The sequence continues at coordinate 434 of JAGDQP010036379.1, read as the reverse complement.
ACATATGATCTAGACGCAATAACAG